>OZ024742.1:378149204-378234204 GCA_964016885.1 Eledone cirrhosa
AAGTGTTTCTAGAAAGTCACAACAAGAACATAGAGGGGAATCTCTAAAACTTGAGAACAAATAGTGCCAAAGTGTTTCTAGAATGTCACAAGAACATGGAGAGGAATCTCTACAACTTGAGAACAAATAGTGCCAAAGTGTTTCTAGAAAGTCACAACAAGAACATAGAGGGGAATCTCTACAACTTGAGAACAAATAGTGCCAAAGTGTTTCTGGAAAGTCACAACAAGAACATAGAGGGGAATCTCTACAACTTGAGAACAAATAGTGCCAAAGTGTTTCTAGAAAGTCACAACAAGAACATAGAGGGGAATCTCTACAACTTGAGAACAAATAGTGCCAAAGTGTTTCTGGAAAATCACAACAAGAACATAGAGGGGAATCTCTACAACCTGAGAACAAATAGTGCCAAAGTGTTTCTAGAAAGTCACAACAAGAACATAGAGGGGAATCACTACAACTTGAGAACAAATAGTGCCAAAGTGTTTGTAGAAAGTCACAACAAGAACATAGAGGTGAATCTCTACAACTTGAGAACAAATAGTGCCAAAGTGTTTCTAGAAAGTCACCACAAGAACATAGAGGTGTATCTCTACAACTTGAGAACAAATAGTGCCAAAGTGTTTCTAGAAAGTCACAAGAAGAACATAGAGGGGAATCTCTACAACTTGAGAACAATAGTGCCAAAGTATTTCTGGAAAGTCACAACAAGAACATAGAGGGGAATCTCTACAACTTGAGAACAAATAGTGCCAACGTGTTTCTGGAAAGTCACAACAAGAGAATAGAGGTGAATCTCTACAATTTGAGAACAAATAGTGCCAAAGTGTTTCTGGAAAGTCACAACAAGAACATAGAGGTGAATCTCTACAACTTGAAAACAAATAGTGCCAAAGTGTTTCTGGAAAGTCACAACAAGAACATAGAGGGGAATCTTTACAACTTGAGAACAAATAGTGCCAAAGTGTTTCTAGAAAGTCACCACAAGAACATAGAGGGGAATCTCTACAACTTGAGAACAAATAGTGCCAAGGTGTTTCTAGAAAGTCACAACAAGAACATAGAGGGGAATCTCTACAACTTGAGAACAAATAGTGCCAAAGTGTTTCTGGAAAGTCACAACAAGAACATAGAGGGGAATCTCTACAACTTGAGAACAAATAGTGCCAAAGTGTTTCTGGAAAGTCACAACAAGACATAGAGGGGAATCTCTACAACTTGAGAACAAATAGTGCCAAAGTGTTTCTAGAAAGTCACAACAAGAACATAGAGGTGAATCTCTACAACTTGAGAACAAATAGTGCCAAAGTGTTTCTGGAAAATCACAACAAGAACATAGAGGTGAATCTCTAAAGCTTGAGAACAAATAGTGCCAAAGTATTTCTGGAAAGTCACAACAAGAACATAGAGACGAATCTCTACAACTTGAGAACAAATAGTGCCAAAGTGTTTCTAGAAAGTCACAACAAGAACATAGAGGCGAATCACTACAACTTGAGAACAAATAGTGCCAAAGTGTTTCTAGAAAGTCACAACAAGAACATAGAAGGGAATCTCTACAACTTATAGAACAAATAGTACCAAATTGTTTCTGGGAAGTCACAACAAGAACATAGAGGTGAATCTCTACAACTTGAGTACAAATAGTGCCAAAGTGTTTCTAGAAAGTCACCACAAGAAAATAGAGACAAATCTTTACAACTTGAGAACAAATAGTGCCAAAGTGTTTCTAGAAAGTCACAACAAGAACATAGAGAGGAATCTCTACAACTTGAGAACAAATAGTGCCAAAGTGTTTGTAGAAAGTCACAACAAGAACATAGAGGGGAATCTCTGCAACTTGAGAACAAATAGTGCCAAAGTGTTTCTGGAAAGTTACAACAAGAACATAGAGGTGAATCTCTACAACTTGAGAACAAATAGTGCCAAAGTGTTTCTAGAAAGTCACCACAAGAACATAGAGGGGAATCTCTACAACTTGAGAACAAATAGTGCGAAAGTGTTTCTAGAAAGTCACAACAAGAACATAGAGGGGAATCTCTACAACTTGAGAACAAATAGTGCCAAAGTGTTCCTAGAAAGTCACAACAAGAACATAGAGGGGAATCTCTACAACTTGAGAACAAATAGTGCCAACGTGTTTCTGGAAAGTCACAACAAGAGAATAGAGTTGAATCTCTACAACTTGAGAACAAATAGTGCCAAAGTGTTTCTGGAAAGTCACAAAAAAAGAATAGAGGTGAATATCTACAACTTGAGAACAACTAGTGCCAAAGTGTTTCTGGAAAGTCACAACAAGAGAATAGAGGTGAATCTCTACAACTTGAGAACAAATAGTGCAAAAAGTGTTTCTAGAAAGTCACAACAAGAACATAGAGGGGAATCTCTACAACTTGAGAACAAATAGTCCCAAAGTGTTTCTGGAAATTCACAACAAAAACATAGAGGAGAATCTCTACAACCTGAGAACAAATAGTGCCAAAGTGTTTCTAGAAAGTCACAACAAGAACATAGAGGGGAATCACTACAACTTGAGAACAAATAGTGCCAAAGTGTTTGTAGAAAGTCACAACAAGAACATAGAGGTGAATCTCTACAACTTGAGAACAAATAGTGCCAAAGTGTTTCTAGAAAGTCACAACAAGAACATAGAGGGAAATCTCTACAACTTGAGAACAAATAGTGCCAAAGTGTTTCTGGAAAGTCACAACAAGAACATAGAGGGGAATCTCTAAAACTTGAGAACAAATAGTGCCAAGGTTTTTCTGGAAAATCACAACAAGAACATAGAGGGGAATCTCTACAACTTGAGAACAAATAGTGCCAAAGTGTTTCTGGAAAATGACAACAAGAACATAGAGGTGAATCTCTAAAGCTTGAGAACAAATAGTGCCAAAGTATTTCTGGAAAGTCACAACAAGAACATAGAGACGAATCTCTACAACTTGAGAACAAATAGTGCCAAAGTGTTTCTGGAAAGTTACAACAAGAACATAGAGGTGAATCTCTACAACTTGAGAACAAATAGTGCCAAAGTGTTTCTAGAAAGTCACCACAAGAACATAGAGGGGAATCTCTACAACTTGAGAACAAATAGTGCCAACGTGTTTCTAGAAAGTCACAACAAGAACATAGAGGGGAATCTCTACAACTTGAGAACAAATAGTGCCAAAGTATTTCTGGAAAGTCACAACAAGAACATAGAGGGGAATCTCTACAACTTGAGAACAAATAGTGCCAAAGTGTTTCTGGAAAGTCACAAAAAGAGAATAGAGGTGAATATCTACAACTTGAGAACAACTAGTGCCAAAGTGTTTCTGGAACGTCACAACAAAAGAATAGAGGTGAATCTCTACAACTTGAGAACAAATGGTGCCAAAGTGTTTCTGGAAAGTCACAACAAGAACATAGAAGTGAATCTCTACAACTTGAAAACAAATAGTACCAAAGTGTTTCTGGAAAGTCACAACAAGAACATAGAGGGGAATCTCTACAACTTGAGAACAAATAGTGCCAAAGTGTTTCTAGAAAGTCACAACAAGAACATAGACGGGAATCTCTACAACTTGAGAACAAATAGTCCCAAAGTGTTTCTGGAAATTCACAACAAGAACATAGAGGGGAATCTCTACAACCTGAGAACAAATAGTGCCAAAGTGTTTCTAGAAAGTCACAACAAGAACATAGAGGGGAATCACTACAACTTGAGAACAAATAGTGCCAAAGTGTTTCTGGAAAGTCACAACAAGAACATAGAGGTGAATCTCTACAACTTGAGAACAAATAGTGCCAAATTGTTTCTGGAAAGTCACAACAAGAACATAGAGGTGAATCTCTACAACTTGAGAACAAATAGTGCCAAAGTGTTTCTAGAAGGTCACCACAAGAAAATAGAGACGAATCTTTACAACTTGAGAACATATAGTGCCAAAGTGTTTCTAGAGAGTCACAACAAGAACATAGAGGGGAATCACTACAACTTGAGAACAAATAGTGCCAAAGTGTTTCTAGAAAGTCACAACAAGAACATAGAGGGGAATCACTACAACTTGAGAACAAATAGTGCCAAAGTGTTTCTGGAAAGTCACAAAAAGAGAATAGAGGTGAATATCTACAACTTGAGAACAACTAGTGCCAAAGTGTTTCTGGAAAGTCACAACAAAAGAATAGAGGTGAATCTCTACAACTTGAGAACAAATGGTGCCATAGTGTTTCTGGAAAGTCACAACAAGAACATAGAGGGGAATCTCTAAAACCTGAGAACAAATAGTGCCAAAGTGTTTCTGGAAAATCACAACAAGAACATAGAGGGGAATCTCTACAACTTGAGAACAAATAGTGCCAAAGTGTTTCTAGAAAGTCACAACAAGAACATAGAGGTGAATCTCTACAACTTGAGAACAAATAGTGCCAAAGTGTTTCTGGAAAATCACAACAAGAACATAGAGGTGAATCTCTAAAGCTTGAGAACAAATAGTGCCAAAGTATTTCTGGAAAGTCACAACAAGAACATAGAGACGAATCTCTACAACTTGAGAACAAATAGTGCCAAAGTGTTTCTACAAAGTCACAACAAGAACATAGAGGGGAATCACTACAGCTTGAGAACAAATAGTGCCAAAGTGTTTCTAGAAAGTCACAACAAGAACATAGATGGGAATCTCTACAACTTGAGAACAAATAGTGCCAAATTGTTTCTGGAAAGTCACAACAAGAACATAGAGGTGAATCTCTACAACTTGAGAACAAATAGTGCCAAAGTGTTTCTAGAAAGTCACCACAAGAAAATAGAGACGAATCTTTACAACTTGAGAACAAATAGTGCCAAAGTGTTTCTAGAAAGTCACAACAAGAACATAGAGGGGAATCACTACAACTTGAGAACAAATAGTGCCAAAGTTTTTGTAGAAAGTCACCACAAGAACATAGAGGTGAATCTCTACAACTTGAGAACAAATAGTGCCAAAGTGTATCTGGAAAGTTACAACAAGAACATAGAGGGGAATCTCTACAACTTGAGAACAAATAGTGCCAAAGTGTTTCTGGAAAGTCACCACAAGAACATAGATGTGAATCTCTACAACTTGAGAACAAATAGTGCCAAAGTGTTTCTAGAAAGTCACAACAAGAACATAGAGGGGAATCTCTACAACTTGAGAACAAATAGTGCCAAAGTGTTTCTGGAAATTCACAACAAGAACATAGAGGTGAATCTCTAAAGCTTGAGAACAAATAGTGCGAAAGTGTTTCTAGAAAGTCACAACAAGAACATAGAGGGGAATCTCTACAACTTGAGAACAAATAGTGCCAAAGTATTTCTGGAAAGTCACAACAAGAACATAGAGGGGAATCTCTACAACTTGAGAACAAATAGTGCCAAAGTGTTCCTAGAAAGTCACAACAAGAACATAGAGGGGAATCTCTACAACTTGAGAACAAATAGTGCCAACGTGTTTCTGGAAAGTCACAACAAGAGAATAGAGTTGAATCTCTACAACTTGAGAACAAATAGTGCCAAAGTGTTTCTGGAAAGTCACAAAAAAAGAATAGAGGTGAATATCTACAACTTGAGAACAACTAGTGCCAAAGTGTTTCTGGAAAGTCACAACAAGAGAATAGAGGTGAATCTCTACAACTTGAGAACAAATAGTGCAAAAAGTGTTTCTAGAAAGTCACAACAAGAACATAGAGGGGAATCTCTACAACTTGAGAACAAATAGTCCCAAAGTGTTTCTGGAAATTCACAACAAAAACATAGAGGAGAATCTCTACAACCTGAGAACAAATAGTGCCAAAGTGTTTCTAGAAAGTCACAACAAGAACATAGAGGGGAATCACTACAACTTGAGAACAAATAGTGCCAAAGTGTTTGTAGAAAGTCACAACAAGAACATAGAGGTGAATCTCTACAACTTGAGAACAAATAGTGCCAAAGTGTTTCAAGAAAGTCACAACAAGAACATAGAGGGAAATCTCTACAACTTGAGAACAAATAGTGCCAAAGTGTTTCTGGAAAGTCACAACAAGAACATAGAGGGGAATCTCTAAAACTTGAGAACAAATAGTGCCAAGGTTTTTCTGGAAAATCACAACAAGAACATAGAGGGGAATCTCTACAACTTGAGAACAAATAGTGCCAAAGTGTTTCTGGAAAATGACAACAAGAACATAGAGGTGAATCTCTAAAGCTTGAGAACAAATAGTGCCAAAGTATTTCTGGAAAGTCACAACAAGAACATAGAGACGAATCTCTACAACTTGAGAACAAATAGTGCCAAAGTGTTTCTGGAAAGTTACAACAAGAACATAGAGGTGAATCTCTACAACTTGAGAACAAATAGTGCCAAAGTGTTTCTAGAAAGTCACCACAAGAACATAGAGGGGAATCTCTACAACTTGAGAACAAATAGTGCCAACGTGTTTCTAGAAAGTCACAACAAGAACATAGAGGGGAATCTCTACAACTTGAGAACAAATAGTGCCAAAGTATTTCTGGAAAGTCACAACAAGAACATAGAGGGGAATCTCTACAACTTGAGAACAAATAGTGCCAAAGTGTTTCTGGAAAGTCACAAAAAGAGAATAGAGGTGAATATCTACAACTTGAGAACAACTAGTGCCAAAGTGTTTCTGGAACGTCACAACAAAAGAATAGAGGTGAATCTCTACAACTTGAGAACAAATGGTGCCAAAGTGTTTCTGGAAAGTCACAACAAGAACATAGAAGTGAATCTCTACAACTTGAAAACAAATAGTACCAAAGTGTTTCTGGAAAGTCACAACAAGAACATAGAGGGGAATCTCTACAACTTGAGAACAAATAGTGCCAAAGTGTTTCTAGAAAGTCACAACAAGAACATAGACGGGAATCTCTACAACTTGAGAACAAATAGTCCCAAAGTGTTTCTGGAAATTCACAACAAGAACATAGAGGGGAATCTCTACAACCTGAGAACAAATAGTGCCAAAGTGTTTCTAGAAAGTCACAACAAGAACATAGAGGGGAATCACTACAACTTGAGAACAAATAGTGCCAAAGTGTTTCTGGAAAGTCACAACAAGAACATAGAGGTGAATCTCTACAACTTGAGAACAAATAGTGCCAAATTGTTTCTGGAAAGTCACAACAAGAACATAGAGGTGAATCTCTACAACTTGAGAACAAATAGTGCCAAAGTGTTTCTAGAAGGTCACCACAAGAAAATAGAGACGAATCTTTACAACTTGAGAACATATAGTGCCAAAGTGTTTCTAGAAAGTCACAACAAGAACATAGAGGGGAATCACTACAACTTGAGAACAAATAGTGCCAAAGTGTTTCTAGAAAGTCACAACAAGAACATAGAGGGGAATCACTACAACTTGAGAACAAATAGTGCCAAAGTGTTTCTGGAAAGTCACAAAAAGAGAATAGAGGTGAATATCTACAACTTGAGAACAACTAGTGCCAAAGTGTTTCTGGAAAGTCACAACAAAAGAATAGAGGTGAATCTCTACAACTTGAGAACAAATGGTGCCATAGTGTTTCTGGAAAGTCACAACAAGAACATAGAGGGGAATCTCTAAAACCTGAGAACAAATAGTGCCAAAGTGTTTCTGGAAAATCACAACAAGAACATAGAGGGGAATCTCTACAACTTGAGAACAAATAGTGCCAAAGTGTTTCTAGAAAGTCACAACAAGAACATAGAGGTGAATCTCTACAACTTGAGAACAAATAGTGCCAAAGTGTTTCTGGAAAATCACAACAAGAACATAGAGGTGAATCTCTAAAGCTTGAGAACAAATAGTGCCAAGGTATTTCTGGAAAGTCACAACAAGAACATAGAGACGAATCTCTACAACTTGAGAACAAATAGTGCCAAAGTGTTTCTACAAAGTCACAACAAGAACATAGAGGGGAATCACTACAACTTGAGAACAAATAGTGCCAAAGTGTTTCTAGAAAGTCACAACAAGAACATAGATGGGAATCTCTACAACTTGAGAACAAATAGTGCCAAATTGTTTCTGGAAAGTCACAACAAGAACATAGAGGTGAATCTCTACAACTTGAGAACAAATAGTGCCAAAGTGTTTCTAGAAAGTCACCACAAGAAAATAGAGACGAATCTTTACAACTTGAGAACAAATAGTGCCAAAGTGTTTCTAGAAAGTCACAACAAGAACATAGAGGGGAATCACTACAACTTGAGAACAAATAGTGCCAAAGTGTTTCTAGAAAGTCACAACAAGAACATAGAGGGGAATCACTACAACTTGAGAACAAATAGTGCCAAAGTGTTTCTGGAAAGTCACAACAAGAACATAGAGGTGAATCTCTACAACTTGAGAACAAATAGTGCCAAATTGTTTCTGGAAAGTTACAACAAGAACATAGAGGGGAATCTCTACAACTTGAGAACAAATAGAGCCAAAGTGTTTCTGGAAAGTCACCACAAGAACATAGATGTGAATCTCTACAACTTGAGAACAAATAGTGCCAAAGTGTTTCTAGAAAGTCACAACAAGAACATAGAGGGGAATCTCTACAACTTGAGAACAAATAGTGCCAAAGTGTTTCTGGAAATTCACAACAAGAACATAGAGGTGAATCTCTAAAGCTTGAGAACAAATAGTGCGAAAGTGTTTCTAGAAAGTCACAACAAGAACATAGAGGGGAATCTCTACAACTTGAGAACAAATAGTGCCAAAGTATTTCTGGAAAGTCACAACAAGAACATAGAGGGGAATCTCTACAACTTGAGAACAAATAGTGCCAAAGTGTTCCTAGAAAGTCACAACAAGAACATAGAGGGGAATCTCTACAACTTGAGAACAAATAGTGCCAACGTGTTTCTGGAAAGTCACAACAAGAGAATAGAGGTGAATCTCTACAACTTGAGAACAAATAATGCCAAAGTGTTTCTGGAAAGTCACAAAAAGAGAATAGAGGTGAATCTCTACAACTTGAGAACAACTAGTGCCAAAGTATTTTTGGAAAGTCACAACAAGAGAATAGAGGTGAATCTCTACAACTTGAGAACAAATAGTGCCAAAATGTTTCTGGAAAGTCACAACAAGAACATAGAGCTGAATCTCTACAACTTGAAAACAAATAGTGCCAAATGTTTCTGGAAAGTCACAACAAGAACATAGAGGGTAATCTCTACAACTTGAGAACAAATAGTGCCAAAGTGTTTCTAGTAAGTCACAACAAGAACATAGAGGGGAATCTCATACAACTTGAGAACAAATAGTCCCAAAGTGTTTCTGGAAATTCACAACAAGAACATAGAGGAGAATCTCTACAACCTGAGAACAAATAGTGCCAAAGTGTTTCTAGAAAGTCACAACAAGAACATAGAGGGGAATCACTACAACTTGAGAACAAATAGTGCCAAAGTGTTTGTAGAAAGTCACAACAAGAACATAGAGGTGAATCTCTACAACCTGAGAACAAATAGTGCCAAAGTGTTTCTAGAAAGTCACAACAAGAACATAGAGGGGAATCTCTAAAACTTGAGAACAAATAGTGCCAAAGTGTTTCTAGAATATCACAAGAACATAGAGAGGAATCTCTACAACTTGAGGACAAATAGTGCCAAAGTGTTTCTAGAAAGTCACAACAAGAACATAGAGGGGAATCTCTACAACTTGAGAACAAATAGTGCCAAAGTGTTTCTGGAAAGTCACAACAAGAACATAGAGGGGAATCTCTACAACTTGAGAACAAATAGTGCCAAAGTGTTTCTAGAAAGTCACAACAAGAACATAGAGGGGAATCTCTACAACTTGAGAACAAATAGTCCCAAAGTGTTTCTGGAAAGTCACAACAAGAACATAGAGGGGAATCTCTACAACCTGAGAACAAATAGTGTCAAAGTGTTTCTAGAAAGTCACCACAAGAACATAGAGGTGAATCTCTACAACTTGAAAACAAATAGTGCCAAAGTGTTTCTAGAAAGTCACCACAAGAACATAGAGGTGAATCTCTAAAGCTTGAGAACAAATAGTGCCAAAGTGTTTCTAGAAAGTCACCACAAGAACATAGAGGTGAATCTCTACAACTTGAGAACAAATAGTGCCAAAGTGTTTCTAGAAGGTCACCACAAGAAAATAGAGACGAATCTTTACAACTTGAGAACATATAGTGCCAAAGTGTTTCTAGAAAGTCACAACAAGAACATAGAGGGGAATCACTACAACTTGAGAACAAATAGTGCCAAAGTGTTTCTAGAAAGTCACAACAAGAACATAGAGGGGAATCACTACAACTTGAGAACAAATAGTGCCAAATTGTTTCTGGAAAGTCACAAAAAGAGAATAGAGGTGAATATCTACAACTTGAGAACAACTAGTGCCAAAGTGTTTCTGGAAAGTCACAACAAAAGAATATAGGTGAATCTCTACAACTTGAGAACAAATGGTGCCATAGTGTTTCTGGAAAGTCACAACAAGAACATAGAGGGGAATCTCTAAAACCTGAGAACAAATAGTGCCAAAGTGTTTCTGGAAAATCACAACAAGAACATAGAGGGGAATCTCTACAACTTGAGAACAAATAGTGCCAAAGTGTTTCTAGAAAGTCACAACAAGAACATAGAGGTGAATCTCTACAACTTGAGAACAAATAGTGCCAAAGTGTTTCTGGAAAATCACAACAAGAACATAGAGGTGAATCTCTAAAGCTTGAGAACAAATAGTGCCAAGGTATTTCTGGAAAGTCACAACAAGAACATAGAGACGAATCTCTACAACTTGAGAACAAATAGTGCCAAAGTGTTTCTACAAAGTCACAACAAGAACATAGAGGGGAATCACTACAACTTGAGAACAAATAGTGCCAAAGTGTTTCTAGAAAGTCACAACAAGAACATAGATGGGAATCTCTACAACTTGAGAACAAATAGTGCCAAATTGTTTCTGGAAAGTCACAACAAGAACATAGAGGTGAATCTCTACAACTTGAGAACAAATAGTGCCAAAGTGTTTCTAGAAAGTCACCACAAGAAAATAGAGACGAATCTTTACAACTTGAGAACAAATAGTGCCAAAGTGTTTCTAGAAAGTCACAACAAGAACATAGAGGGGAATCACTACAACTTGAGAACAAATAGTGCCAAAGTGTTTCTAGAAAGTCACAACAAGAACATAGAGGGGAATCACTACAACTTGAGAACAAATAGTGCCAAAGTGTTTCTGGAAAGTCACAACAAGAACATAGAGGTGAATCTCTACAACTTGAGAACAAATAGTGCCAAATTGTTTCTGGAAAGTTACAACAAGAACATAGAGGGGAATCTCTACAACTTGAGAACAAATAGAGCCAAAGTGTTTCTGGAAAGTCACCACAAGAACATAGATGTGAATCTCTACAACTTGAGAACAAATAGTGCCAAAGTGTTTCTAGAAAGTCACAACAAGAACATAGAGGGGAATCTCTACAACTTGAGAACAAATAGTGCCAAAGTGTTTCTGGAAATTCACAACAAGAACATAGAGGTGAATCTCTAAAGCTTGAGAACAAATAGTGCGAAAGTGTTTCTAGAAAGTCACAACAAGAACATAGAGGGGAATCTCTACAACTTGAGAACAAATAGTGCCAAAGTATTTCTGGAAAGTCACAACAAGAACATAGAGGGGAATCTCTACAACTTGAGAACAAATAGTGCCAAAGTGTTCCTAGAAAGTCACAACAAGAACATAGAGGGGAATCTCTACAACTTGAGAACAAATAGTGCCAACGTGTTTCTGGAAAGTCACAACAAGAGAATAGAGGTGAATCTCTACAACTTGAGAACAAATAATGCCAAAGTGTTTCTGGAAAGTCACAAAAAGAGAATAGAGGTGAATCTCTACAACTTGAGAACAACTAGTGCCAAAGTATTTTTGGAAAGTCACAACAAGAGAATAGAGGTGAATCTCTACAACTTGAGAACAAATAGTGCCAAAATGTTTCTGGAAAGTCACAACAAGAACATAGAGCTGAATCTCTACAACTTGAAAACAAATAGTGCCAAATGTTTCTGGAAAGTCACAACAAGAACATAGAGGGTAATCTCTACAACTTGAGAACAAATAGTGCCAAAGTGTTTCTAGTAAGTCACAACAAGAACATAGAGGGGAATCTCATACAACTTGAGAACAAATAGTCCCAAAGTGTTTCTGGAAATTCACAACAAGAACATAGAGGAGAATTTCTACAACCTGAGAACAAATAGTGCCAAAGTGTTTCTAGAAAGTCACAACAAGAACATAGAGGGGAATCACTACAACTTGAGAACAAATAGTGCCAAAGTGTTTGTAGAAAGTCACAACAAGAACATAGAGGTGAATCTCTACAACCTGAGAACAAATAGTGCCAAAGTGTTTCTAGAAAGTCACAACAAGAACATAGAGGGGAATCTCTAAAACTTGAGAACAAATAGTGCCAAAGTGTTTCTAGAATATCACAAGAACATAGAGAGGAATCTCTACAACTTGAGGACAAATAGTGCCAAAGTGTTTCTAGAAAGTCACAACAAGAACATAGAGGGGAATCTCTACAACTTGAGAACAAATAGTGCCAAAGTGTTTCTGGAAAGTCACAACAAGAACATAGAGGGGAATCTCTACAACTTGAGAACAAATAGTGCCAAAGTGTTTCTAGAAAGTCACAACAAGAACATAGAGGGGAATCTCTACAACTTGAGAACAAATAGTCCCAAAGTGTTTCTGGAAAGTCACAACAAGAACATAGAGGGGAATCTCTACAACCTGAGAACAAATAGTGTCAAAGTGTTTCTAGAAAGTCACCACAAGAACATAGAGGTGAATCTCTACAACTTGAAAACAAATAGTGCCAAAGTGTTTCTAGAAAGTCACCACAAGAACATAGAGGTGAATCTCTAAAGCTTGAGAACAAATAGTGCCAAAGTGTTTCTAGAAAGTCACCACAAGAACATAGAGGTGAATCTCTACAACTTGAGAACAAATAGTGCCAAAGTGTTTCTAGAAGGTCACCACAAGAAAATAGAGACGAATCTTTACAACTTGAGAACATATAGTGCCAAAGTGTTTCTAGAAAGTCACAACAAGAACATAGAGGGGAATCACTACAACTTGAGAACAAATAGTGCCAAAGTGTTTCTAGAAAGTCACAACAAGAACATAGAGGGGAATCACTACAACTTGAGAACAAATAGTGCCAAATTGTTTCTGGAAAGTCACAAAAAGAGAATAGAGGTGAATATCTACAACTTGAGAACAACTAGTGCCAAAGTGTTTCTGGAAAGTCACAACAAAAGAATATAGGTGAATCTCTACAACTTGAGAACAAATGGTGCCATAGTGTTTCTGGAAAGTCACAACAAGAACATAGAGGGGAATCTCTAAAACCTGAGAACAAATAGTGCCAAAGTGTTTCTGGAAAATCACAACAAGAACATAGAGGGGAATCTCTACAACTTGAGAACAAATAGTGCCAAAGTGTTTCTAGAAAGTCACAACAAGAACATAGAGGTGAATCTCTACAACTTGAGAACAAATAGTGCCAAAGTGTTTCTGGAAAATCACAACAAGAACATAGAGGTGAATCTCTAAAGCTTGAGAACAAATAGTGCCAAGGTATTTCTGGAAAGTCACAACAAGAACATAGAGACGAATCTCTACAACTTGAGAACAAATAGTGCCAAAGTGTTTCTACAAAGTCACAACAAGAACATAGAGGGGAATCACTACAACTTGAGAACAAATAGTGCCAAAGTGTTTCTAGAAAGTCACAACAAGAACATAGATGGGAATCTCTACAACTTGAGAACAAATAGTGCCAAATTGTTTCTGGAAAGTCACAACAAGAACATAGAGGTGAATCTCTACAACTTGAGAACAAATAGTGCCAAAGTGTTTCTAGAAAGTCACCACAAGAAAATAGAGACGAATCTTTACAACTTGAGAACAAATAGTGCCAAAGTGTTTCTAGAAAGTCACAACAAGAACATAGAGGGGAATCACTACAACTTGAGAACAAATAGTGCCAAAGTGTTTCTAGAAAGTCACAACAAGAACATAGAGGGGAATCACTACAACTTGAGAACAAATAGTGCCAAAGTGTTTCTGGAAAGTCACAACAAGAACATAGAGGTGAATCTCTACAACTTGAGAACAAATAGTGCCAAATTGTTTCTGGAAAGTTACAACAAGAACATAGAGGGGAATCTCTACAACTTGAGAACAAATAGTGCCAAAGTGTTTCTGGAAAGTCACCACAAGAACATAGATGTGAATCTCTACAACTTGAGAACAAATAGTGCCAAAGTGTTTCTAGAAAGTCACAACAAGAACATAGAGGGGAATCTCTACAACTTGAGAACAAATAGTGCCAAAGTGTTTCTGGAAATTCACAACAAGAACATAGAGGTGAATCTCTAAAGCTTGAGAACAAATAGTGCGAAAGTGTTTCTAGAAAGTCACAACAAGAACATAGAGGGGAATCTCTACAACTTGAGAACAAATAGTGCCAAAGTATTTCTGGAAAGTCACAACAAGAACATAGAGGGGAATCTCTACAACTTGAGAACAAATAGTGCCAAAGTGTTCCTAGAAAGTCACAACAAGAACATAGAGGGGAATCTCTACAACTTGAGAACAAATAGTGCCAACGTGTTTCTGGAAAGTCACAACAAGAGAATAGAGGTGAATCTCTACAACTTGAGAACAAATAGTGCCAAAGTGTTTCTGGAAAGTCACAAAAAGAGAATAGAGGTGAATCTCTACAACTTGAAAACAACTAGTGCCAAAGTATTTTTGGAAAGTCACAACAAGAGAATAGAGGTGAATCTCTACAACTTGAGAACAAATAGTGCCAAAATGTTTCTGGAAAGTCACAACAAGAACATAGAGCTGAATCTCTACAACTTGAAAACAAATAGTGCCAAATGTTTCTGGAAAGTCACAACAAGAACATAGAGGGTAATCTCTACAACTTGAGAACAAATAGTGCCAAAGTGTTTCTAGTAAGTCACAACAAGAACATAGAGGGGAATCTCATACAACTTGAGAACAAATAGTCCCAAAGTGTTTCTGGAAATTCACAACAAGAACATAGAGGAGAATCTCTACAACCTGAGAACAAATAGTGCCAAAGTGTTTCTAGAAAGTCACAACAAGAACATAGAGGGGAATCACTACAACTTGAGAACAAATAGTGCCAAAGTGTTTGTAGAAAGTCACAACAAGAACATAGAGGTGAATCTCTACAACCTGAGAACAAATAGTGCCAAAGTGTTTCTAGAAAGTCACAACAAGAACATAGAGGGGAATCTCTAAAACTTGAGAACAAATAGTGCCAAAGTGTTTCTAGAATGTCACAAGAACATAGAGAGGAATCTCTACAACTTGAGGACAAATAGTGCCAAAGTGTTTCTAGAAAGTCACAACAAGAACATAGAGGGGAATCTCTACAACTTGAGAACAAATAGTGCCAAAGTGTTTCTGGAAAGTCACAACAAGAACATAGAGGGGAATCTCTACAACTTGAGAACAAATAGTGCCAAAGTGTTTCTAGAAAGTCACAACAAGAACATAGAGGGGAATCTCTACAACTTGAGAACAAATAGTCCCAAAGTGTTTCTGGAAAGTCACAACAAGAACATAGAGGGGAATCTCTACAACCTGAGAACAAATAGTGTCAAAGTGTTTCTAGAAAGTCACCACAAGAACATAGAGGTGAATCTCTACAACTTGAAAACAAATAGTGCCAAAGTGTTTCTAGAAAGTCACCACAAGAACATAGAGGTGAATCTCTAAAGCTTGAGAACAAATAGTGCCAAAGTGTTTCTAGAAAGTCACCACAAGAACATAGAGGTGAATCTCTACAACTTGAGAACAAATAGTGCCAAATATTTCTGGAAAGTCACAACAAGAACATAGAGGTGAATCTCTACAACTTGAGAACAAATAGTGCCAAAGTGTTTCTAGAAAGTCACAACAAGAACATAGAAGGGAATCTCTACAACTTGAGAACAAATAGTGCCAAAGTGTTTCTAGAAAGTCACCACAAGAACATAGAGGTGAATCTCTACAACTTGAGAACAAATAGTGCCAAAGTGCTTGTAGAAAGTCACAACAAGGACATAGAGGGGAATCTCTACAACTTGAGAACAAATAGTGCCAAAGTATTTCTGGAAAGTCACAACAAGAACATAGAGGGGAATCTCTACGACTTGAGAACAAATAGTGCCAACGTGTTTCTGGAAAGTCAGAACAAGAGAATAGAGCTGACTCTCTACAACTTGAGAACAAATAGTGCCAAAGTGTTTCTGGAAAGTCACAAAAAGAGAATAGAGGTGAATCTCTACAACTTGAGAACAAATAGTGCCAAAGTGTTTCTGGAATGTCACAACAAGAGAGCAGAGGTGAATCTCTACAACTTGAGAACAAATAGTGCCAAATATTTCTGGAAAGTCACAACAAGAACATAGAGGTGAATCTCTACAACTTGAAAACAAATAGTGCCAAAGTATTTCTGGAAAGTCACAACAAGAACATAGAGGGGAATCTCTACGACTTGAGAACAAATAGTGCCAAAGTATTTCTGGAAAGTCACAACAAGAACATAGAGGGGAATCTCTACAACTTGAGAACAAATAGTGCCAAAGTGTTCCTAGAAAGTCACAACAAGAACATAGAGGGGAATCTCTACAACTTGAGAACAAATAGTGCCAACGTGTTTCTGGAAAGTCACAACAAGAGAATAGAGGTGAATCTCTACAACTTGAGAACAAATAGTGCCAAAGTGTTTCTGGAAAGTCACAAAAAGAGAATAGAGGTGAATCTCTACAACTTGAGAACAACTAGTGCCAAAGTATTTTTGGAAAGTCACAACAAGAGAATAGAGGTGAATCTCTACAACTTGAGAACAAATAGTGCCAAAATGTTTCTGGAAAGTCACAACAAGAACATAGAGCTGAATCTCTACAACTTGAAAACAAATAGTGCCAAATGTTTCTGGAAAGTCACAACAAGAACATAGAGGGTAATCTCTACAACTTGAGAACAAATAGTGCCAAAGTGTTTCTAGTAAGTCACAACAAGAACATAGAGGGGAATCTCATACAACTTGAGAACAAATAGTCCCAAAGTGTTTCTGGAAATTCACAACAAGAACATAGAGGAGAATCTCTACAACCTGAGAACAAATAGTGCCAAAGTGTTTCTAGAAAGTCACAACAAGAACATAGAGGGGAATCACTACAACTTGAGAACAAATAGTGCCAAAGTGTTTGTAGAAAGTCACAACAAGAACATAGAGGTGAATCTCTACAACCTGAGAACAAATAGTGCCAAAGTGTTTCTAGAAAGTCACAACAAGAACATAGAGGGGAATCTCTAAAACTTGAGAACAAATAGTGCCAAAGTGTTTCTAGAATGTCACAAGAACATAGAGAGGAATCTCTACAACTTGAGGACAAATAGTGCCAAAGTGTTTCTAGAAAGTCACAACAAGAACATAGAGGGGAATCTCTACAACTTGAGAACAAATAGTGCCAAAGTGTTTCTGGAAAGTCACAACAAGAACATAGAGGGGAATCTCTACAACTTGAGAACAAATAGTGCCAAAGTGTTTCTAGAAAGTCACAACAAGAACATAGAGGGGAATCTCTACAACTTGAGAACAAATAGTCCCAAAGTGTTTCTGGAAAGTCACAACAAGAACATAGAGGGGAATCTCTACAACCTGAGAACAAATAGTGTCAAAGTGTTTCTAGAAAGTCACCACAAGAACATAGAGGTGAATCTCTACAACTTGAAAACAAATAGTGCCAAAGTGTTTCTAGAAAGTCACCACAAGAACATAGAGGTGAATCTCTAAAGCTTGAGAACAAATAGTGCCAAAGTGTTTCTAGAAAGTCACCACAAGAACATAGAGGTGAATCTCTACAACTTGAGAACAAATAGTGCCAAATATTTCTGGAAAGTCACAACAAGAACATAGAGGTGAATCTCTACAACTTGAGAACAAATAGTGCCAAAGTGTTTCTAGAAAGTCACAACAAGAACATAGAAGGGAATCTCTACAACTTGAGAACAAATAGTGCCAAAGTGTTTCTAGAAAGTCACCACAAGAACATAGAGGTGAATCTCTACAACTTGAGAACAAATAGTGCCAAAGTGCTTGTAGAAAGTCACAACAAGGACATAGAGGGGAATCTCTACAACTTGAGAACAAATAGTGCCAAAGTATTTCTGGAAAGTCACAACAAGAACATAGAGGGGAATCTCTACGACTTGAGAACAAATAGTGCCAACGTGTTTCTGGAAAGTCAGAACAAGAGAATAGAGCTGACTCTCTACAACTTGAGAACAAATAGTGCCAAAGTGTTTCTGGAAAGTCACAAAAAGAGAATAGAGGTGAATCTCTACAACTTGAGAACAAATAGTGCCAAAGTGTTTCTGGAATGTCACAACAAGAGAGCAGAGGTGAATCTCTACAACTTGAGAACAAATAGTGCCAAATATTTCTGGAAAGTCACAACAAGAACATAGAGGTGAATCTCTACAACTTGAAAACAAATAGTGCCAAAGTATTTCTGGAAAGTCACAACAAGAACATAGAGGGGAATCTCTACGACTTGAGAACAAATAGTGCCAACGTGTTTCTGGAAAGTCACAACAAGAGAATAGAGCTGAATCTCTACAACTTGAGAACAAATCGTGCCAAAGTGTTTCTGGAAAGTCACAAAAAGAGAATAGAGGTGAATCTCTACAACTTGAGAACAAATAGTGCCAAAGTGTTTCTGGAAAGTCACAACAAGAGAGCAGAGGTGAATCTCTACAACTTGAGAACAAATAGTGCCAAATATTTCTGGAAAGTCACAAGAACATAGAGGTGAATCTCTACAACTTGGGAACAAATAGAGCCAAAGTGTTTCTGGAAAGTCACAAAAAGAGAATAGAGGTAAATCTATACAACTTGAGAACAAATAGTGCCAAAGTGTTTCTGGAAAGTCACAAC
The DNA here is from genome assembly GCA_964016885.1 of Eledone cirrhosa. Taxonomy (NCBI): domain Eukaryota; kingdom Metazoa; phylum Mollusca; class Cephalopoda; order Octopoda; family Eledonidae; genus Eledone; species Eledone cirrhosa. The sequence goes on from OZ024742.1 coordinate 378,168,181, forward strand.
AAGAGAATAGAGGTGAATCTCTACGACTTGAGAACAAATAGTGCCAAAGTGTTTCTGGAAAGTCACAACAAGAGAGCAGAGGTGAATCTCTACAACTTGAGAACAAATAGTGCCAAAGTATTTCTGGAAAGTCACAACAAGAACATAGAGGTGAATCTCTACAACTTGAAAACAAATAGTGCCAAAGTGTTTCTGGAAAGTCACAACAAGAACATAGAGGGGAATCTCTACAACTTGAGAACAAATAGTGCCAAAGTGTTTCTAGAAAGTCACAACAAGAACATAGAGTGGAATCTCTACAACTTGAGAACAAATAGTGCCAAAGTGTATCTGGAAAGTTACAACAAGACCATAGAGGGGAATCTCTACAACTTGAGAACAAATAGTGCCAAAGTGTTTCTGGAAAGTCACCACAAGAACATAGAGGTGAATCTCTACAACTTGAGAACAAATAGTGCCAAATATTTCTGGAAAGTCACAACAAGAACATAGAGGTGAATCTCTACAACTTGAGAACAAATAGTGCCAAAGTGTTTCTAGAAAGTCACCACAAGAACATAGAGGTGAATCTCTACAACTTGAGAACAAATAGTGCCAAAGTGCTTGTAGAAAGTCACAACAAGAACATAGAGGGGAATCTCTACAACTTGAGAACAAATAGTGCCAAAGTATTTCTGGAAAGTCACAACAAGAACATAGAGGGGAATCTCTACAACTTGAGAACAAATAGTGCCAAAGTGTTCCTAGAAAGTCACAACAAGAACATAGAGGGGAATCTCTACAACTTGAGAACAAGTAGTGCCAAAGTGTTCCTAGAAATTCACAACAAGAACATACAGGGGAATCTCTACAACTTGAGAACAAATAGTGCCAACGTGTTTCTGGAAAGTCACAACAAGAGAATAGAGGTGAATCTCTACAACTTGAGAACAAATAGTGCCAAAGTGTTTGTAGAAAGTCACAACAAGAACATAGAGGTGAATCTCTACAACTTGAGAACAAATAGTGCCAAAGTGTTTCTAGAAAGTCACAACAAGAACATAGAGGGAAATCTCTACAACTTGAGAACAAATAGTGCCAAAGTGTTTCTGGAAAGTCACAACAAGAACATAGAGGGGAATCTCTAAAACTTGAGAACAAATAGTGCCAAGGTTTTTCTGGAAAATCACAACAAGAACATAGAGGGGAATCTCTACAACTTGAGAACAAATAGTGCCAAAGTGTTTCTGGAAAATGACAACAAGAACATAGAGGTGAATCTCTAAAGCTTGAGAACAAATAGTGCCAAAGTATTTCTGGAAAGTCACAACAAGAACATAGAGACGAATCTCTACAACTTGAGAACAAATAGTGCCAAAGTGTTTCTGGAAAGTTACAACAAGAACATAGAGGTGAATCTCTACAACTTGAGAACAAATAGTGCCAAAGTGTTTCTAGAAAGTCACCACAAGAACATAGAGGGGAATCTCTACAACTTGAGAACAAATAGTGCCAACGTGTTTCTAGAAAGTCACAACAAGAACATAGAGGGGAATCTCTACAACTTGAGAACAAATAGTGCCAAAGTATTTCTGGAAAGTCACAACAAGAACATAGAGGGGAATCTCTACAACTTGAGAACAAATAGTGCCAAAGTGTTTCTGGAAAGTCACAAAAAGAGAATAGAGGTGAATATCTACAACTTGAGAACAACTAGTGCCAAAGTGTTTCTGGAAAGTCACAACAAAAGAATAGAGGTGAATCTCTACAACTTGAGAACAAATGGTGCCAAAGTGTTTCTGGAAAGTCACAACAAGAACATAGAAGTGAATCTCTACAACTTGAAAACAAATAGTACCAAAGTGTTTCTGGAAAGTCACAACAAGAACATAGAGGGGAATCTCTACAACTTGAGAACAAATAGTGCCAAAGTGTTTCTAGAAAGTCACAACAAGAACATAGACGGGAATCTCTACAACTTGAGAACAAATAGTCCCAAAGTGTTTCTGGAAATTCACAACAAGAACATAGAGGGGAATCTCTACAACCTGAGAACAAATAGTGCCAAAGTGTTTCTAGAAAGTCACAACAAGAACATAGAGGGGAATCACTACAACTTGAGAACAAATAGTGCCAAAGTGTTTGTAGAAAGTCACAACAAGAACATAGAGGTGAATCTCTACAACTTGAGAACAAATAGTGCCAAAGTGTTTCTAGAAAGTCACAACAAGAACATAGATGGGAATCTCTACAACTTGAGAACAAATAGTGCCAAATTGTTTCTGGAAAGTCACAACAAGAACATAGAGGTGAATCTCTACAACTTGAGAACAAATAGTGCCAAATTGTTTCTGGAAAGTCACAACAAGAACATAGAGGTGAATCTCTACAACTTGAGAACAAATAGTGCCAAAGTGTTTCTAGAAGGTCACCACAAGAAAATAGAGACGGATCTTTACAACTTGAGAACATATAGTGCCAAAGTGTTTCTAGAAAGTCACAACAAGAACATAGAGGGGAATCACTACAACTTGAGAACAAATAGTGCCAAAGTGTTTCTAGAAAGTCACAACAAGAACATAGAGGGGAATCACTACAACTTGAGAACAAATAGTGCCAAAGTGTTTCTGGAAAGTCACAAAAAGAGAATAGAGGTGAATATCTACAACTTGAGAACAACTAGTGCCAAAGTGTTTCTGGAAAGTCACAACAAAAGAATAGAGGTGAATCTCTACAACTTGAGAACAAATGGTGCCAAAGTGTTTCTGGAAAGTCACAACAAGAACATAGAGGGAAATCTCTAAAACCTGAGAACAAATAGTGCCAAAGTGTTTCTGGAAAATCACAACAAGAACATAGAGGGGAATCTCTACAACTTGAGAACAAATAGTGCCAAAGTGTTTCTAGAAAGTCACAACAAGAACATAGAGGTGAATCTCTACAACTTGAGAACAAATAGTGCCAAAGTGTTTCTGGAAAATCACAACAAGAACATAGAGGTGAATCTCTAAAGCTTGAGAACAAATAGTGCCAAAGTATTTCTGGAAAGTCACAACAAGAACATAGAGACGAATCTCTACAACTTGAGAACAAATAGTGCCAAAGTGTTTCTAGAAAGTCACAACAAGAACATAGAGGGGAATCACTACAACTTGAGAACAAATAGTGCCAAAGTGTTTCTAGAAAGTCACAACAAGAACATAGAAGGGAATCTCTACAACTTGAGAACAAATAGTGCCAAAGTGTTTCTAGAAAGTCACCACAAGAACATAGAGGTGAATCTCTACAACTTGAGAACAAATAGTGCCAAAGTGCTTGTAGAAAGTCACAACAAGGACATAGAGGGGAATCTCTACAACTTGAGAACAAATAGTGCCAAAGTATTTCTGGAAAGTCACAACAAGAACATAGAGGGGAATCTCTACGACTTGAGAACAAATAGTGCCAACGTGTTTCTGGAAAGTCACAACAAGAGAATAGAGCTGACTCTCTACAACTTGAGAACAAATAGTGCCAAAGTGTTTCTGGAAAGTCACAAAAAGAGAATAGAGGTGAATCTCTACAACTTGAGAACAAATAGTGCCAAAGTGTTTCTGGAATGTCACAACAAGAGAGCAGAGGTGAATCTCTACAACTTGAGAACAAATAGTGCCAAATATTTCTGGAAAGTCACAACAAGAACATAGAGGTGAATCTCTACAACTTGAAAACAAATAGTGCCAAAGTATTTCTGGAAAGTCACAACAAGAACATAGAGGGGAATCTCTACGACTTGAGAACAAATAGTGCCAACGTGTTTCTGGAAAGTCACAACAAGAGAATAGAGCTGAATCTCTACAACTTGAGAACAAATCGTGCCAAAGTGTTTCTGGAAAGTCACAAAAAGAGAATAGAGGTGAATCTCTACAACTTGAGAACAAATAGTGCCAAAGTGTTTCTGGAAAGTCACAACAAGAGAGCAGAGGTGAATCTCTACAACTTGAGAACAAATAGTGCCAAATATTTCTGGAAAGTCACAAGAACATAGAGGTGAATCTCTACAACTTGAGAACAAATAGAGCCAAAGTGTTTCTGGAAAGTCACAAAAAGAGAATAGAGGTAAATCTATACAACTTGAGAACAAATAGTGCCAAAGTGTTTCTGGAAAGTCACAACAAGAGAATAGAGGTGAATCTCTACGACTTGAGAACAAATAGTGCCAAAGTGTTTCTGGAAAGTCACAACAAGAGAGCAGAGGTGAATCTCTACAACTTGAGAACAAATAGTGCCAAAGTATTTCTGGAAAGTCACAACAAGAACATAGAGGTGAATCTCTACAACTTGAAAACAAATAGTGCCAAAGTGTTTCTGGAAAGTCACAACAAGAACATAGAGGGGAATCTCTACAACTTGAGAACAAATAGTGCCAAAGTGTTTCTAGAAAGTCACAACAAGAACATAGAGTGGAATCTCTACAACTTGAGAACAAATAGTGCCAAAGTGTATCTGGAAAGTTACAACAAGACCATAGAGGGGAATCTCTACAACTTGAGAACAAATAGTGCCAAAGTGTTTCTGGAAAGTCACCACAAGAACATAGAGGTGAATCTCTACAACTTGAGAACAAATAGTGCCAAATATTTCTGGAAAGTCACAACAAGAACATAGAGGTGAATCTCTACAACTTGAGAACAAATAGTGCCAAAGTGTTTCTAGAAAGTCACCACAAGAACATAGAGGTGAATCTCTACAACTTGAGAACAAATAGTGCCAAAGTGCTTGTAGAAAGTCACAACAAGAACATACAGGGGAATCTCTACAACTTGAGAACAAATAGTGCCAACGTGTTTCTGGAAAGTCACAACAAGAGAATAGAGGTGAATCTCTACAACTTGAGAACAAATAGTGCCAAAGTGTTTGTAGAAAGTCACAACAAGAACATAGAGGTGAATCTCTACAACTTGAGAACAAATAGTGCCAAAGTGTTTCTAGAAAGTCACAACAAGAACATAGAGGGAAATCTCTACAACTTGAGAACAAATAGTGCCAAAGTGTTTCTGGAAAGTCACAACAAGAACATAGAGGGGAATCTCTAAAACTTGAGAACAAATAGTGCCAAGGTTTTTCTGGAAAATCACAACAAGAACATAGAGGGGAATCTCTACAACTTGAGAACAAATAGTGCCAAAGTGTTTCTGGAAAATGACAACAAGAACATAGAGGTGAATCTCTAAAGCTTGAGAACAAATAGTGCCAAAGTATTTCTGGAAAGTCACAACAAGAACATAGAGACGAATCTCTACAACTTGAGAACAAATAGTGCCAAAGTGTTTCTGGAAAGTTACAACAAGAACATAGAGGTGAATCTCTACAACTTGAGAACAAATAGTGCCAAAGTGTTTCTAGAAAGTCACCACAAGAACATAGAGGGGAATCTCTACAACTTGAGAACAAATAGTGCCAACGTGTTTCTAGAAAGTCACAACAAGAACATAGAGGGGAATCTCTACAACTTGAGAACAAATAGTGCCAAAGTATTTCTGGAAAGTCACAACAAGAACATAGAGGGGAATCTCTACAACTTGAGAACAAATAGTGCCAAAGTGTTTCTGGAAAGTCACAAAAAGAGAATAGAGGTGAATATCTACAACTTGAGAACAACTAGTGCCAAAGTGTTTCTGGAAAGTCACAACAAAAGAATAGAGGTGAATCTCTACAACTTGAGAACAAATGGTGCCAAAGTGTTTCTGGAAAGTCACAACAAGAACATAGAAGTGAATCTCTACAACTTGAAAACAAATAGTACCAAAGTGTTTCTGGAAAGTCACAACAAGAACATAGAGGGGAATCTCTACAACTTGAGAACAAATAGTGCCAAAGTGTTTCTAGAAAGTCACAACAAGAACATAGACGGGAATCTCTACAACTTGAGAACAAATAGTCCCAAAGTGTTTCTGGAAATTCACAACAAGAACATAGAGGGGAATCTCTACAACCTGAGAACAAATAGTGCCAAAGTGTTTCTAGAAAGTCACAACAAGAACATAGAGGGGAATCACTACAACTTGAGAACAAATAGTGCCAAAGTGTTTGTAGAAAGTCACAACAAGAACATAGAGGTGAATCTCTACAACTTGAGAACAAATAGTGCCAAAGTGTTTCTAGAAAGTCACAACAAGAACATAGATGGGAATCTCTACAACTTGAGAACAAATAGTGCCAAATTGTTTCTGGAAAGTCACAACAAGAACATAGAGGTGAATCTCTACAACTTGAGAACAAATAGTGCCAAATTGTTTCTGGAAAGTCACAACAAGAACATAGAGGTGAATCTCTACAACTTGAGAACAAATAGTGCCAAAGTGTTTCTAGAAGGTCACCACAAGAAAATAGAGACGGATCTTTACAACTTGAGAACATATAGTGCCAAAGTGTTTCTAGAAAGTCACAACAAGAACATAGAGGGGAATCACTACAACTTGAGAACAAATAGTGCCAAAGTGTTTCTAGAAAGTCACAACAAGAACATAGAGGGGAATCACTACAACTTGAGAACAAATAGTGCCAAAGTGTTTCTGGAAAGTCACAAAAAGAGAATAGAGGTGAATATCTACAACTTGAGAACAACTAGTGCCAAAGTGTTTCTGGAAAGTCACAACAAAAGAATAGAGGTGAATCTCTACAACTTGAGAACAAATGGTGCCAAAGTGTTTCTGGAAAGTCACAACAAGAACATAGAGGGAAATCTCTAAAACCTGAGAACAAATAGTGCCAAAGTGTTTCTGGAAAATCACAACAAGAACATAGAGGGGAATCTCTACAACTTGAGAACAAATAGTGCCAAAGTGTTTCTAGAAAGTCACAACAAGAACATAGAGGTGAATCTCTACAACTTGAGAACAAATAGTGCCAAAGTGTTTCTGGAAAATCACAACAAGAACATAGAGGTGAATCTCTAAAGCTTGAGAACAAATAGTGCCAAAGTATTTCTGGAAAGTCACAACAAGAACATAGAGACGAATCTCTACAACTTGAGAACAAATAGTGCCAAAGTGTTTCTAGAAAGTCACAACAAGAACATAGAGGGGAATCACTACAACTTGAGAACAAATAGTGCCAAAGTGTTTCTAGAAAGTCACAACAAGAACATAGATGGGAATCTCTACAACTTGAGAACAAATAGTGCCAAATTGTTTCTGGAAAGTCACAACAAGAACATAGAGGTGAATCTCTACAACTTGAGAACAAATAGTGCCAAAGTGTTTCTAGAAAGTCACCACAAGAAAATAGAGACGAATCTTTACAACTTGAGAACAAATAGTGCCAAAGTGTTTCTAGAAAGTCACAACAAGAACATAGAGGGGAATCACTACAACTTGAGAACAAATAGTGCCAAAGTTTTTGTAGAAAGTCACCACAAGAACATAGAGGTGAATCTCTACAACTTGAGAACAAATAGTGCCAAAGTGTATCTGGAAAGTTACGACAAGAACATAGAAGGGAATCTCTACAACTTGAGAACAAATAGTGCCAAAGTGTTTCTGGAAAGTCACCACAAGAACATAGATGTGAATCTCTACAACTTGAGAACAAATAGTGCCAAAGTGTTTCTAGAAAGTCACAACAAGAACATAGAGGGGAATCTCTACAACTTGAGAACAAATAGTGCCAAAGTGTTTCTGGAAATTCACAACAAGAACATAGAGGTGAATCTCTAAAGCTTGAGAACAAATAGTGCGAAAGTGTTTCTAGAAAGTCACAACAAGAACATAGAGGGGAATCTCTACAACTTGAGAACAAATAGTGCCAAAGTATTTCTGGAAAGTCACAACAAGAACATAGAGGGGAATCTCTACAACTTGAGAACAAATAGTGCCAAAGTGTTCCTAGAAAGTCACAACAAGAACATAGAGGGGAATCTCTACAACTTGAGAACAAATAGTGCCAACGTGTTTCTGGAAAGTCACAACAAGAGAATAGAGGTGAATCTCTACAACTTGAGAACAACTAGTGCCAAAGTATTTTTGGAAAGTCACAACAAGAGAATAGAGGTGAATCTCTACAACTTGAGAACAAATAGTGCCAAAATGTTTCTGGAAAGTCACAACAAGAACATAGAGGTGAATCTCTACAACTTGAAAACAAATAGTGCCAAATGTTTCTGGAAAGTCACAACAAGAACATAGAGGGTAATCTCTACAACTTGAGAACAAATAGTGCCAAAGTGTTTCTAGAAAGTCACAACAAGAACATAGAGGGGAATCTCATACAACTTGAGAACAAATAGTCCAAAAGTGTTTCTGGAAATTCACAACAAGAACATAGAGGAGAATCTCTACAACCTGAGAACAAATAGTGCCAAAGTGTTTCTAGAAAGTCACAACAAGAACATAGAGGGGAATCACTACAACTTGAGAACAAATAGTGCCAAAGTGTTTGTAGAAAGTCACAACAAGAACATAGAGGTGAATCTCTACAACCTGAGAACAAATAGTGCCAAAGTGTTTCTAGAAAGTCACAACAAGAACATAGAGGGGAATCTCTAAAACTTGAGAACAAATAGTGCCAAAGTGTTTCTAGAATGTCACAAGAACATAGAGAGGAATCTCTACAACTTGAGAACAAATAGTGCCAAAGTGTTTCTAGAAAGTCACAACAAGAACATAGAGGTGAATCTCTACAACTTGAGAACAAATAGTGCCAAAGTGTTTCTGGAAAGTCACAACAAGAACATAGAGGGGAATCTCTACAACTTGAGAACAAATAGTGCCAAAGTGTTTCTAGAAAGTCACAACAAGAACATAGAGGGGAATCTCTACAACTTGAGAACAAATAGTCCCAATGTGTTTCTGGAAAGTCACAACAAGAACATAGAGGGGAATCTCTACAACCTGAGAACAAATAGTGCCAAAGTGTTTCTAGAAAGTCACCACAAGAACATAGAGGTGAATCTCTACAACTTGAGAACAAATAGTGCCAAAGTGTTTCTGGAAAGTCACAAAAAGAGAATAGAGGTGAATCTCTACAACTTGAGAACAAATAGTGCCAAAGTGTTTCTAGAAAGTCACCACCAGAACATAAAGGTGAATCTCTAAAGCTTGAGAACAAATAGTGCCAAAGTATTTCTGGAAAGTCACAACAAGAACATAGAAGGGAATCTCTACAACTTGAGAACAAATAGTGCCAAAGTTTTTCTAGAAAGTCACCACAAGAACATAGAGGTGAATCTCTACAACTTGAGAACAAATAGTGCCAAAGTGCTTGTAGAAAGTCACAACAAGAACATAGAGGGGAATCTCTACAACTTAAGAACAAATAGTGCCAAAGTGTTTCTAGAAAGTCACAACAAGAACATAGAAGGGAATCTCTACAACTTGAGAACAAATAGTGCCAAAGTGTTTCTAGAAAGTCACCACAAGAACATAGAGGTGAATCTCTACAACTTGAGAACAAATAGTGCCAAAGTGCTTGTAGAAAGTCACAACAAGAACATAGAGGGGAATCTCTACAACTTGAGAACAAATAGTGCCAAAGTATTTCTGGAAAGTCACAACAAGAACATAGAGGGGAATCTCTACAACTTGAGAACAAATAGTGCCAACGTGTTTCTGGAAAGTCACAACAAGAGAATAGAGCTGAATCTCTACAACTTGAGAACAAATAGTGCCAAAGTGTTTCTGGAGAGTCACAAAAAGAGAATAGAGGTGAATCTCTACAACTTGAGAACAACAAGTGCCAAAGTGTTTCTGGAAAGTCACAATAAGAGAATAGAGGTGAATCTCTACAACTTGAGAACAAATAGTACCAAAGTGTTTCTGGAAAGTCACAACAAGAACATAGAGGGGAATCTCTACAGCTTGAGAACAAATAGTGCCAAAGTGTTTTTAGAAAGTCACCACAAGAACGTAGAGGTGAATCTCTACAACTTGAGAACAAATAGTGCCAAAGTGTTTCTAGAAAGTCACAACAAGAACATAGAGGGGAATCTCTACAACTTGGGAACAATTAGTGCCAAAGTGTTCCTAGAAAGTCACAACAAGAACATAGAGGGAAATCTCTACAACTTGAGAACAAATAGTGCCAACGTGTTTCTGGAAGGTCACAACAAGAGAATAGAGGTGAATCTCTACAACTTGAGAACAAATAGTGCCAAAGTGTTTCTGGAAAGTCACAACAAGAGAATAGAGGTGAATCTCTACAACTTGAGAACAAATAGTGCCAAAGTGTTTCTGGAAAGTCACAACAAGAGAGCAGAGTTGAATCTCTACAACTTGAGAACAAATAGTGCCAAAGTATTTCTGGAAAGTCACAACAAGAGAATAGATGTGAATCTCTACAACTTGAAAACAAATAGTGCCAAAGTGTTTCTGGAAAGTCACAACAAGAACATAGAGGGGAATCTCTACAACTTGAGAACAAATAGTGCCAAAGTGTTTCTAGAAAGTCACAACAAGAACATAGAGTGGAATCTCTACAACTTGAGAACAAATAGTGCCAAAGTGTTTCTGGAAAGTTACAACAAGAACATATAGGTGAATCTCTACAACTTGAGAACAAATAGTGCCAAAGTGTATCTGGAAAGTTACAACAAGAACATAGAGGGGAATCTCTACAACTTGAGAACAAATAGTGCCAAAGTGTTTCTGGAAAGTCACCACAAGAACATAGAGGTGAATCTCTACAACTTGAGAACAAATAGTGCCAAAGTGTTTCTAGAAAGTCACCACAAGAACATAGAGGTGAATCTCTAAAGCTTGAGAACAAATAGTGCCAAAGTGTTTCTGGAAAGTCACAACAAGAACATAGAGGGGAATCCCTACAACTTGAGAACAAATAGTGCCAAAGTGTTTCTAGGAAGTCACAACAAGAACATAGAGGTGAATCTCTACAACTTGAGAACAAATAGTGCCAAAGTGTTTCTAGAAACTCACCACAAGAAAATAGAGACGAATCTTTACAACTTGAGAACAAATAGTGCCAAAGTTTTTCTGGAAAGTCACAACAAGAACATAGAGGGGAAACTCTACAACTTGAGAACAAATAGTGCCAAAGTGTTTCTGGAAAGTCACAACAAGAACATAGATGTGAATCTCTACAACTTGAGAACAAATAGTGCCAAAGTGTTTCTGGAAAGTTACAACAAGAACATAGAGGTGAATCTCTACAACTTGAGAACAAATAGTGCCAAAGTGTTTCTAGAAAGTCACCACAAGAACATAGATGTGAATCTCTACAACTTGAGAACAAATAGTGCCAAAGTGTTTCTAGAAAGTCACAACAAGAACATAGAGGGGAATCTCTACAACTTGAAAACAAATATTGCCAAAGTATTTCTGGAAAGTCAGAACAAGAACATAGAGGGGAATCTCTACAACTTGGGAACAATTAGTGCCAAAGTGTTCCTAGAAAGTCACAACAAGAACATAGAGGGAAATCTCTACAACTTGAGAACAAATAGTGCCAACGTGTTTCTGGAAGGTCACAACAAGAGAATAGAGGTGAATCTCTACAACTTGAGAACAAATAGTGCCAAAGTGTTTCTGGAAAGTCACAACAAGAGAATAGAGGTGAATCTCTACAACTTGAGAACAAATAGTGCCAAAGTGGTTCTGGAAAGTCACAACAAGAGAACAGAGTTGAATCTCTACAACTTGAGAACAAATAGTGCCAAAGTATTTCTGGAAAGTCACAACAAGAACATAGATGTGAATCTCTACAACTTGAAAACAAATAGTGCCAAAGTGTTTCTGGAAAGTCACAACAAGAACATAGAGGGGAATCTCTACAACTTGAGAACAAATCGTGCCAAAGTGTTTCTAGAAAGTCACAACAAGAACATAGAGTGGAATCTCTACAACTTGAGAACAAATAGTGCCAAAGTGTTTCTGGAAAGTTACAACAAGAACATAGAGGTGAATCTCTACAACTTGAGAACAAATAGTGCCAAAGTCTATCTGGAAAGTTACAACAAGAACATAGAGGGGAATCTCTACAACTTGAGAACAAATAGTGCCAAAGTGTTTCTGGAAAGTCACCACAAGAACATAGAGGTGGATCTCTACAACTTGAGAACAAATAGTGCCAAAGTGTTTCTGGAAAGTCACAACAAGAACATAGAGGTGAATCTCTAAAGCTTGAGAACAAATAGTGCCAAAGTGTTTCTGGAAATTCACAACAAGAACATAGAGGGGAATCTCTACAACCTGAGAACAAATAGTGCCAAAGTGTTTCTAGAAAGTCACAACAAGAACATAGAGGGGAATCACTACAACTTGAGAACAAATAGTGCCAAAGTGTTTGTAGAAAGTCACAACAAGAACATAGAGGTGAATCTCTACAACTTGAGAACAAATAGTGCCAAAGTGTTTCTAGAAAGTCACAACAAGAACATAGATGGGAATCTCTACAACTTGAGAACAAATAGTGCCAAATTGTTTCTGGAAAGTCACAACAAGAACATAGAGGTGAATCTCTACAACTTGAGAACAAATAGTGCCAAATTGTTTCTGGAAAGTCACAACAAGAACATAGAGGTGAATCTCTACAACTTGAGAACAAATAGTGCCAAAGTGTTTCTAGAAGGTCACCACAAGAAAATAGAGACGGATCTTTACAACTTGAGAACATATAGTGCCAAAGTGTTTCTAGAAAGTCACAACAAGAACATAGAGGGGAATCACTACAACTTGAGAACAAATAGTGCCAAAGTGTTTCTAGAAAGTCACAACAAGAACATAGAGGGGAATCACTACAACTTGAGAACAAATAGTGCCAAAGTGTTTCTGGAAAGTCACAAAAAGAGAATAGAGGTGAATATCTACAACTTGAGAACAACTAGTGCCAAAGTGTTTCTGGAAAGTCACAACAAAAGAATAGAGGTGAATCTCTACAACTTGAGAACAAATGGTGCCAAAGTGTTTCTGGAAAGTCACAACAAGAACATAGAGGGAAATCTCTAAAACCTGAGAACAAATAGTGCCAAAGTGTTTCTGGAAAATCACAACAAGAACATAGAGGGGAATCTCTACAACTTGAGAACAAATAGTGCCAAAGTGTTTCTAGAAAGTCACAACAAGAACATAGAGGTGAATCTCTACAACTTGAGAACAAATAGTGCCAAAGTGTTTCTGGAAAATCACAACAAGAACATAGAGGTGAATCTCTAAAGCTTGAGAACAAATAGTGCCAAAGTATTTCTGGAAAGTCACAACAAGAACATAGAGACGAATCTCTACAACTTGAGAACAAATAGTGCCAAAGTGTTTCTAGAAAGTCACAACAAGAACATAGAGGGGAATCACTACAACTTGAGAACAAATAGTGCCAAAGTGTTTCTAGAAAGTCACAACAAGAACATAGATGGGAATCTCTACAACATGAGAACAAATAGTGCCAAATTGTTTCTGGAAAGTCACAACAAGAACATAGAGGTGAATCTCTACAACTTGAGAACAAATAGTGCCAAAGTGTTTCTAGAAAGTCACCACAAGAAAATAGAGATGAATCTTTACAACTTGAGAACAAATAGTGCCAAAGTGTTTCTAGAAAGTCACAACAAGAACATAGAGGGGAATCACTACAACTTGAGAACAAATAGTGCCAAAGTTTTTGTAGAAAGTCACCACAAGAACATAGAGGTGAATCTCTACAACTTGAGAACAAATAGTGCCAAAGTGTATCTGGAAAGTTACAACAAGAACATAGAGGGGAATCTCTACAACTTGAGAACAAATAGTGCCAAAGTGTTTCTGGAAAGTCACCACAAGAACATAGATGTGAATCTCTACAACTTGAGAACAAATAGTGCCAAAGTGTTTCTAGAAAGTCACAACAAGAACATAGAGGGGAATCTCTACAACTTGAGAACAAATAGTGCCAAAGTGTTTCTGGAAATTCACAACAAGAACATAGAGGTGAATCTCTAAAGCTTGAGAACAAATAGTGCGAAAGTGTTTCTAGAAAGTCACAACAAGAACATAGAGGGGAATCTCTACAACTTGAGAACAAATAGTGCCAAAGTATTTCTGGAAAGTCACAACAAGAACATAGAGGGGAATCTCTACAACTTGAGAACAAATAGTGCCAAAGTGTTTCTAGAAAGTCACAACAAGAACATAGAGGGGAATCTCTACAACTTGAAAACAAATATTGCCAAAGTATTTCTGGAAAGTCAGAACAAGAACATAGAGGGGAATCTCTACAACTTGGGAACAATTAGTGCCAAAGTGTTCCTAGAAAGTCACAACAAGAACATAGAGGGAAATCTCTACAACTTGAGAACAAATAGTGCCAACGTGTTTCTGGAAGGTCACAACAAGAGAATAGAGGTGAATCTCTACAACTTGAGAACAAATAGTGCCAAAGTGTTTCTGGAAAGTCACAACAAGAGAATAGAGGTGAATCTCTACAACTTGAGAACAAATAGTGCCAAAGTGGTTCTGGAAAGTCACAACAAGAGAACAGAGTTGAATCTCTACAACTTGAGAACAAATAGTGCCAAAGTATTTCTGGAAAGTCACAACAAGAACATAGATGTGAATCTCTACAACTTGAAAACAAATAGTGCCAAAGTGTTTCTGGAAAGTCACAACAAGAACATAGAGGGGAATCTCTACAACTTGAGAACAAATCGTGCCAAAGTGTTTCTAGAAAGTCACAACAAGAACATAGAGTGGAATCTCTACAACTTGAGAACAAATAGTGCCAAAGTGTTTCTGGAAAGTTACAACAAGAACATAGAGGTGAATCTCTACAACTTGAGAACAAATAGTGCCAAAGTGTTTCTGGAAAGTCACCACAAGAACATAGAGGTGAATCTCTACAACTTGAGAACAAATAGTGCCAAAGTGTTTCTGGAAAGTCACAACAAGAACATAGAGGTGAATCTCTAAAGCTTGAGAACAAATAGTGCCAAAGTGTTTCTGGAAATTCACAACAAGAACATAGAGGGGAATCTCTACAACCTGAGAACAAATAGTGCCAAAGTGTTTCTAGAAAGTCACAACAAGAACATAGAGGGGAATCACTACAACTTGAGAACAAATAGTGCCAAAGTGTTTGTAGAAAGTCACAACAAGAACATAGAGGTGAATCTCTACAACTTGAGAACAAATAGTGCCAAAGTGTTTCTAGAAAGTCACAACAAGAACATAGATGGGAATCTCTACAACTTGAGAACAAATAGTGCCAAATTGTTTCTGGAAAGTCACAACAAGAACATAGAGGTGAATCTCTACAACTTGAGAACAAATAGTGCCAAATTGTTTCTGGAAAGTCACAACAAGAACATAGAGGTGAATCTCTACAACTTGAGAACAAATAGTGCCAAAGTGTTTCTAGAAGGTCACCACAAGAAAATAGAGACGGATCTTTACAACTTGAGAACATATAGTGCCAAAGTGTTTCTAGAAAGTCACAACAAGAACATAGAGGGGAATCACTACAACTTGAGAACAAATAGTGCCAAAGTGTTTCTAGAAAGTCACAACAAGAACATAGAGGGGAATCACTACAACTTGAGAACAAATAGTGCCAAAGTGTTTCTGGAAAGTCACAAAAAGAGAATAGAGGTGAATATCTACAACTTGAGAACAACTAGTGCCAAAGTGTTTCTGGAAAGTCACAACAAAAGAATAGAGGTGAATCTCTACAACTTGAGAACAAATGGTGCCAAAGTGTTTCTGGAAAGTCACAACAAGAACATAGAGGGAAATCTCTAAAACCTGAGAACAAATAGTGCCAAAGTGTTTCTGGAAAATCACAACAAGAACATAGAGGGGAATCTCTACAACTTGAGAACAAATAGTGCCAAAGTGTTTCTAGAAAGTCACAACAAGAACATAGAGGTGAATCTCTACAACTTGAGAACAAATAGTGCCAAAGTGTTTCTGGAAAATCACAACAAGAACATAGAGGTGAATCTCTAAAGCTTGAGAACAAATAGTGCCAAAGTATTTCTGGAAAGTCACAACAAGAACATAGAGACGAATCTCTACAACTTGAGAACAAATAGTGCCAAAGTGTTTCTAGAAAGTCACAACAAGAACATAGAGGGGAATCACTACAACTTGAGAACAAATAGTGCCAAAGTGTTTCTAGAAAGTCACAACAAGAACATAGATAGGAATCTCTACAACATGAGAACAAATAGTGCCAAATTGTTTCTGGAAAGTCACAACAAGAACATAGAGGTGAATCTCTACAACTTGAGAACAAATAGTGCCAAAGTGTTTCTAGAAAGTCACCACAAGAAAATAGAGACGAATCTTTACAACTTGAGAACAAATAGTGCCAAAGTGTTTCTAGAAAGTCACAACAAGAACATAGAGGGGAATCACTACAACTTGAGAACAAATAGTGCCAAAGTTTTTGTAGAAAGTCACCACAAGAACATAGAGGTGAATCTCTACAACTTGAGAACAAATAGTGCCAAAGTGTATCTGGAAAGTTACAACAAGAACATAGAGGGGAATCTCTACAACTTGAGAACAAATAGTGCCAAAGTGTTTCTGGAAAGTCACCACAAGAACATAGATGTGAATCTCTACAACTTGAGAACAAATAGTGCCAAAGTGTTTCTAGAAAGTCACAACAAGAACATAGAGGGGAATCTCTACAACTTGAGAACAAATAGTGCCAAAGTGTTTCTGGAAATTCACAACAAGAACATAGAGGTGAATCTCTAAAGCTTGAGAACAAATAGTGCGAAAGTGTTTCTAGAAAGTCACAACAAGAACATAGAGGGGAATCTCTACAACTTGAGAACAAATAGTGCCAAAGTATTTCTGGAAAGTCACAACAAGAACATAGAGGGGAATCTCTACAACTTGAGAACAAATAGTGCCAAAGTGTTCCTAGAAAGTCACAACAAGAACATAGAGGGGAATCTCTACAACTTGAGAACAAATAGTGCCAACGTGTTTCTGGAAAGTCACAACAAGAGAATAGAGGTGAATCTCAACAACTTGAGAACAACTAGTGCCAAAGTATTTTTGGAAAGTCACAACAAGAGAATAGAGGTGAATCTCTACAACTTGAGAACAAATAGTGCCAAAATGTTTCTGGAAAGTCACAACAAGAACATAGAGGTGAATCTCTACAACTTGAAAACAAATAGTGCCAAATGTTTCTGGAAAGTCACAACAAGAACATAGAGGGTAATCTCTACAACTTGAGAACAAATAGTGCCAAAGTGTTTCTAGAAAGTCACAACAAGAACATAGAGGGGAATCTCATACAACTTGAGAACAAATAGTCCCAAACTGTTTCTGGAAATTCACAACAAGAACATAGAGGAGAATCTCTACAACCTGAGAACAAATAGTGCCAAAGTGTTTCTAGAAAGTCACAACAAGAACATAGAGGGGAATCACTACAACTTGAGAACAAATAGTGCCAAAGTGTTTGTAGAAAGTCACAACAAGAACATAGAGGTGAATCTCTACAACCTGAGAACAAATAGTGCCAAAGTGTTTCTAGAAAGTCACAACAAGAACATAGAGGGGAATCTCTAAAACCTGAGAACAAATAGTGCCAAAGTGTTTCTAGAATGTCACAAGAACATAGAGAGGAATCTCTACAACTTGAGAACAAATAGTGCCAAAGTGTTTCTGGAAAGTCACAACAAGAACATAGAGGGGAATCTCTACAACTTGAGAACAAATAGTGCCAAAGTGTTTCTGGAAAGTCACAACAAGAACATAGAGGGGAATCTCTACAACCTGAGAACAAATAGTGCCAAAATGTTTCTAGAAAGTCACCACAAGAACATAGAGGTGAATCTCTACAACTTGAGAACAAATAGTGCCAAAGTGTTTCTGGAAAGTCACAAAAAGAGAATAGAGGTGAATCTCTACAACTTGAGAACAAATAGTGCCAAAGTGTTTCTAGAAAGTCACCACCAGAACATAAAGGTGAATCTCTAAAGCTTGAGAACAAATAGTGCCAAAGTATTTCTGGAAAGTCACAACAAGAACATAGAAGGGAATCTCTACAACTTGAGAACAAATAGTGCCAAAGTGTTTCTAGAAAGTCACCACAAGAACATAGAGGTGCATCTCTACAACTTGAGAACAAATAGTGCCAAAGTGCTTGTAGAAAGTCACAACAAGAACATAGAGGGGAATCTCTACAACTTAAGAACAAATAGTGCCAAAGTGTTTCTAGAAAGTCACAACAAGAACATAGAAGGGAATCTCTACAACTTGAGAACAAATAGTGCCAAAGTGTTTCTAGAAAGTCACCAGAAGAACATAGAGGTGAATCTCTACAACTTGAGAACAAATAGTGCCAAAGTGCTTGTAGAAAGTCACAACAAGAACATAGAGGGGAATCTCTACAACTTGAGAACAAATAGTGCCAAAGTATTTCTGGAAAGTCACAACAAGAACATAGAGGGGAATCTCTACAACTTGAGAACAAATAGTGCCAACGTGTTTCTGGAAAGTCACAACAAGAGAATAGAGCTGAATCTCTACAACTTGAGAACAAATAGTGCCAAAGTGTTTCTGGAGAGTCACAAAAAGAGAATAGAGGTGAATCTCTACAACTTGAGAACAACAAGTGCCAAAGTGTTTCTGGAAAGTCACAATAAGAGAATAGAGGTGAATCTCTACAACTTGAGAACAAATAGTACCAAAGTGTTTCTGGAAAGTCACAACAAGAACATAGAGGGGAATCTCTACAGCTTGAGAACAAATAGTGCCAAAGTGTTTCTAGAAAGTCACCACAAGAACATAGAGGTGAATCTCTACAACTTGAGAACAAATAGTGCCAAAGTGTTTCTAGAAAGTCACAACAAGAACATAGAGGGGAATCTCTACAACTTGGGAACAATTAGTGCCAAAGTGTTCCTAGAAAGTCACAACAAGAACATAGAGGGAAATCTCTACAACTTGAGAACAAATAGTGCCAACGTGTTTCTGGAAGGTCACAACAAGAGAATAGAGGTGAATCTCTACAACTTGAGAACAAATAGTGCCAAAGTGTTTCTGGAAAGTCACAACAAGAGAATAGAGGTGAATCTCTACAACTTGAGAACAAATAGTGCCAAAGTGTTTCTGGAAAGTCACAACAAGAGAGCAGATTTGAATCTCTACAACTTGAGAACAAATAGTGCCAAAGTATTTCTGGAAAGTCACAACAAGAGAATAGATGTGAATCTCTACAACTTGAAAACAAATAGTGCCAAAGTGTTTCTGGAAAGTCACAACAAGAACATAGAGGGGAATCTCTACAACTTGAGAACAAATAGTGCCAAAGTGTTTCTAGAAAGTCACAACAAGAACATAGAGTGGAATCTCTACAACTTGAGAACAAATAGTGCCAAAGTGTTTCTGGAAAGTTACAACAAGAACATATAGGTGAATCTCTACAACTTGAGAACAAATAGTGCCAAAGTGTATCTGGAAAGTTACAACAAGAACATAGAGGGGAATCTCTACAACTTGAGAACAAATAGTGCCAAAGTGTTTCTGGAAAGTCACCACAAGAACATAGAGGTGAATCTCTACAACTTGAGAACAAATAGTGCCAAAGTGTTTCTAGAAAGTCACCACAAGAACATAGAGGTGAATCTCTAAAGCTTGAGAACAAATAGTGCCAAAGTGTTTCTGGAAAGTCACAACAAGAACATAGAGGGGAATCTCTACAACTTGAGAACAAATAGTGCCAAAGTGTTTCTAGGAAGTCACAACAAGAACATAGAGGTGAATCTCTACAACTTGAGAACAAATAGTGCCAAAGTATTTCTGGAAAGTCACAACAAGAACATAGAGGGGAATCTCTACAACTTGAGAACAAATAGTGCCAAAGTTTTTCTGGAAAGTCACAACAAGAACATAGAGGGGAAACTCTACAACTTGAGAACAAATCGTGCCAAAGTGTTTCTAGAAAGTCACAACAAGAACATAGAGTGGAATCTCTACAACTTGAGAACAAATAGTGCCAAAGTGTTTCTGGAAAGTTACAACAAGAACATAGAGGTGAATCTCTACAACTTGAGAACAAATAGTGCCAAAGTCTATCTGGAAAGTTACAACAAGAACATAGAGGGGAATCTCTACAACTTGAGAACAAATAGTGCCAAAGTGTTTCTGGAAAGTCACCACAAGAACATAGAGGTGAATCTCTACAACTTGAGAACAAATAGTGCCAAAGTGTTTCTGGAAAGTCACAACAAGAACATAGAGGTGAATCTCTAACGCTTGAGAACAAATAGTGCCAAAGTGTTTCTGGAAAGTCACAACAAGAACATAGAGGGGAATCTCTACAACTTGAGAACAAATAGTGCCAAAGTGTTTCTAGAAAGTCACAACAAGAACATAGAGGTGAATCTCTACAACTTGAGAACAAATAGTGCCAAAGTGTTTCTGGAAAGTCACAACAAGAACATAGATGTGAATCTCTACAACTCGAGAACAAATAGTGCCAAAGTGTTTCTGGAAAGTTACAACAAGAACATAGAGGTGAATCTCTACAACTTGAGAACAAATAGTGCCAAAGTGTTTCTAGAAAGTCACCACAAGAACATAGAGGTGAATCTCTACAACTTGAGAACAAATAGTGCCAAAGTGTTTCTAGAAAGTCACAACAAGAACATAGAGGGGAATCTCTACAACTTGAGAACAAATAGTGCCAAATTTTTTCTGGAAAGTCACAACAAGAACATAGAGGGGAAACTCTACAACTTGAGAACAAATAGTGCCAAAGTGTTTCTGGAAAGTCACAACAAGAACATAGATGTGAATCTCTACAACTTGAGAACAAATAGTGCCAAAGTGTTTCTGGAAAGTTACAACAAGAACATAGAGGTGAATGTCTACAACTTGAGAACAAATAGTGCCAAAGTGTTTCTAGAAAGTCACCACAAGAACATAGAGGTGAATCTCTACAACTTGAGAACAAATAGTGCCAAAGTGTTTCTAGAAAGTCACAACAAGAACATAGAGGGGAATCTCTACAACTTGAAAACAAATATTGCCAAAGTATTTCTGGAAAGTCAGAACAAGAACATAGAGGGGAATCTCTACAACTTGGGAACAATTAGTGCCAAAGTGTTCCTAGAAAGTCACAACAAGAACATAGAGGGAAATCTCTACAACTTGAGAACAAATAGTGCCAACGTGTTTCTGGAAGGTCACAACAAGAGAATAGAGGTGAATCTCTACAACTTGAGAACAAATAGTGCCAAAGTGTTTCTGGAAAGTCACAACAAGAGAATAGAGGTGAATCTCTACAACTTGAGAACAAATAGTGCCAAAGTGGTTCTGGAAAGTCACAACAAGAGAACAGAGTTGAATCTCTACAACTTGAGAACAAATAGTGCCAAAGTATTTCTGGAAAGTCACAACAAGAACATAGATGTGAATCTCTACAACTTGAAAACAAATAGTGCCAAAGTGTTTCTGGAAAGTCACAACAAGAACATAGAGGGGAATCTCTACAACTTGAGAACAAATCGTGCCAAAGTGTTTCTAGAAAGTCACAACAAGAACATAGAGTGGAATCTCTACAACTTGAGAACAAATAGTGCCAAAGTGCTTCTGGAAAGTTACAACAAGAACATAGAGGTGAATCTCTACAACTTGAGAACAAATAGTGCCAAAGTCTATCTGGAAAGTTACAACAAGAACATAGAGGGGAATCTCTACAACTTGAGAACAAATAGTGCCAAAGTGTTTCTGGAAAGTCACCACAAGAACATAGAGGTGAATCTCTACAACTTGAGAACAAATAGTGCCAAAGTGTTTCTGGAAAGTCACAACAAGAACATAGAGGTGAATCTCTAAAGCTTGAGAACAAATAGTGCCAAAGTGTTTCTGGAAAGTCACAACAAGAACATAGAGGGGAATCTCTACAACTTGAGAACAAATAGTGCCAAAGTGTTTCTAGAAAGTCACAACAAGAACATAGAGGTGAATCTCTACAACTTGAGAACAAATAGTGCCAAAGTGTTTCTAGAAAGTCACAACAAGAACATAGAAGGGAATCTCTACAACTTGAGAACAAATAGTGCCAAAGTGTGTCTAGAAAGTCACCACAAGAACATAGAGGTGAATCTCTACAACTTGAGAACAAATAGTGCCAAAGTGTTTCTAGAAACTCACCACAAGAAAATAGAGACGAATCTTTACAACTTGAGAACAAATAGTGCCAAAGTTTTTCTGGAAAGTCACAACAAGAACATAGAAGGGTAACTCTACAACTTGAGAACAAATAGTGCCAAAGTGTTTCTGGAAAGTCACAACAAGAACATAGATGTGAATCTCTACAACTTGAGAACAAATAGTGCCAAAGTGTTTCTGGAAAGTTACAACAAGAACATAGAGGTGAATCTCTACAACTTGAGAACAAATAGTGCCAAAGTGTTTCTAGAAAGTCACCACAAGAACATAGAGGTGAATCTCTACAACTTGAGAACAAATAGTGCCAAAGTGTTTCTAGAAAGTCACAACAAGAACATAGAGGGGAATCTCTACAACTTGAAAACAAATATTGCCAAAGTATTTCTGGAAAGTCAGAACAAGAACATAGAGGGGAATCTCTACAACTTGGGAACAATTAGTGCCAAAGTGTTCCTAGAAAGTCACAACAAGAACATAGAGTGGAATCTCTACAACTTGAGAACAAATAGTGCCAAAGTGTTTCTGGAAAGTCACAACAAGAGAATAGAGGTGAATCTCTAAAACCTGAGAACAAATAGTGCCAACGTGTTTCTGGAAAGTCACAACAAGAGAATAGAGGTGAATCTCTACAACTTGAGAACAAATAGTGCCAAAGTGTTTCTAGAAAGTCACCACAAGAACGTAGAGGTGAATCTCTAAAGCTTGAGAACAAATAGTGCCAAAGTATTTCTGGAAAGTCACAACAAGAACATAGTGACGAATCTCTACAACTTGAGAACAAATAGTGCCAAAGTATTTCTGGAAAGTCACAACAAGAACATAGAGGTGAATCTCTACAACTTGAGAACAAATAGTGCCAAAGTGTTTCTAGAAAGTCACAACAAGAACATAGAAGGGAATCTCTACAACTTGAGAACAAATAGTGCCAAAGTTTTTCTATAAAGTCACCACAAGAACATAGAGGTGAATTTCTACAACTTGAGAACAAATAGTGCCAAAGTGCTTGTAGAAAGTCACAACAAGAACATAAAGGGGAATCTCTACAACTTGAGAACAAATAGTGCCAAAGTATTTCTGGAAAGTCACAACAAGAACATAGAGGGGAATCTCTACAACTTGAGAACAAATAGTGCCAAAGTGTTTCTGGAAAGTCACAACAAGAGAATAGAGGTGAATCTCTACAACTTGAGAACAAATAGTGCCAAAGTGTTTCTAGAAAGTCACCACAAGAACATAGAGGTGAACCTCTAAAGCTTGAGAACAAATAGTGCCAAAGTATTTCTGGAAAGTCACAACAAGAACATAGTGACGAATCTCTACAACTTGAGAACAAATAGTGCCAAAGTATTTCTGGAAAGTCACAACAAGAACATAGAGGTGAATCTCTACAACTTGAGAACAAATAGTGCCAAAGTGTTTCTAGAAAGTCACAACAAGAACATAGAAGGGAATCTCTACAACTTGAGAACAAATAGTGACAAAGTTTTTCTAGAAAGTCACCACAAGAACATAGAGGTAAATTTCTACAACTTGAGAACAAATAGTGCCAAAGTGCTTGTAGAAAGTCACAACAAGAACATAAAGGGGAATCTCTACAACTTGAGAACAAATAGTGCCAAAGTATTTCTGGAAAGTCACAACAAGAACATAGAAGGGAATCTCTACAACTTGAGAACAATTAGTGCCAACGTGTTTCTGGAAAGTCACAACAAGAGAATAGAGCTGAATCTCTACAACTTGAGAACGAATAGTGCCAAAGTGTTTCTGGAATATCACAAAAAGAGAATAGAGGTGAATCTCTACAACTTGAGAACAACTAGTGCCAAAGTGTTTCTGGAAAGTCATAACAAGAGAATAGAGGTGAATCTCTACAACTTGAGAACAAATAGTACCAAAGTGTTTCTGGAAAGTCACAACAAGAACATAGAGGGGAATCTCTATAACTTGAGAACAAATAGTGCCAAAGTGTTTCTAGAAAGTCACAACAAGAACATAGAGGGGAATCTCTACAATTTGAGAACAAATAGTCCCAAAGTGTTTCTGGAAATTCACAACAAGAACATAGAGGGGAATCTCTACAACCTGAGAACAAATAGTGCCAAAGTGTTTCTAGAAAGTTACAACAAGAACATAGAGGGGAATCACTACAACTTGAGAACAAATAGTGCCAAAGTGTTTCTGGAAAGTCACAAAAAGAGAATAGAGGTGAATCTCTCCAACTTGATAACAAATAGTGCCAAAGTGTTTCTGGAAAGTCACAACAAGAACATAGAGGTGAATCTCTACAACTTGAAAACAAATAGTGCCAAAGTGTTTCTAGAAAGTCACAACAAGAACATAGAGTGGAGTCTCTACAACTTGAGAACAAATAGTGCCAAAGTGTTTCTAGAAAGTCACCACAAGAACGTAGAGGTGAATCTCTAAAGCTTGAGAACAAATAGTGCCAAAGTATTTCTGGAAAGTCACAACAAGAACATAGTGACGAATCTCTACAACTTGAGAACAAATAGTGCCAAAGTATTTCTGGAAAGTCACAACAAGAACATAGAGGTGAATCTCTACAACTTGAGAACAAATAGTGCCAAAGTGTTTCTAGAAAGTCACAACAAGAACATAGAAGGGAATCTCTACAACTTGAGAACAAATAGTGCCAAAGTTTTTCTATAAAGTCACCACAAGAACATAGAGGTGAATTTCTACAACTTGAGAACAAATAGTGCCAAAGTGCTTGTAGAAAGTCACAACAAGAACATAAAGGGGAATCTCTACAACTTGAGAACAAATAGTGCCAAAGTATTTCTGGAAAGTCACAACAAGAACATAGAGGGGAATCTCTACAACTTGAGAACAAATAGTGCCAAAGTGTTTCTGGAAAGTCACAACAAGAGAATAGAGGTGAATCTCTACAACTTGAGAACAAATAGTGCCAAAGTGTTTCTAGAAAGTCACCACAAGAACATAGAGGTGAACCTCTAAAGCTTGAGAACAAATAGTGCCAAAGTATTTCTGGAAAGTCACAACAAGAACATAGTGACGAATCTCTACAACTTGAGAACAAATAGTGCCAAAGTATTTCTGGAAAGTCACAACAAGAACATAGAGGTGAATCTCTACAACTTGAGAACAAATAGTGCCAAAGTGTTTCTAGAAAGTCACAACAAGAACATAGAAGGGAATCTCTACAACTTGAGAACAAATAGTGACAAAGTTTTTCTAGAAAGTCACCACAAGAACATAGAGGTAAATTTCTACAACTTGAGAACAAATAGTGCCAAAGTGCTTGTAGAAAGTCACAACAAGAACATAAAGGGGAATCTCTACAACTTGAGAACAAATAGTGCCAAAGTATTTCTGGAAAGTCACAACAAGAACATAGAAGGGAATCTCTACAACTTGAGAACAATTAGTGCCAACGTGTTTCTGGAAAGTCACAACAAGAGAATAGAGCTGAATCTCTACAACTTGAGAACAAATAGTGCCAAAGTGTTTCTGGAATATCACAAAAAGAGAATAGAGGTGAATCTCTACAACTTGAGAACAACTAGTGCCAAAGTGTTTCTGGAAAGTCATAACAAGAGAATAGAGGTGAATCTCTACAACTTGAGAACAAATAGTACCAAAGTGTTTCTGGAAAGTCACAACAAGAACATAGAGGGGAATCTCTATAACTTGAGAACAAATAGTGCCAAAGTGTTTCTAGAAAGTCACAACAAGAACATAGAGGGGAATCTCTACAATTTGAGAACAAATAGTCCCAAAGTGTTTCTGGAAATTCACAACAAGAACATAGAGGGGAATCTCTACAACCTGAGAACAAATAGTGCCAAAGTGTTTCTAGAAAGTTACAACAAGAACATAGAGGGGAATCACTACAACTTGAGAACAAATAGTGCCAAAGTGTTTCTGGAAAGTCACAAAAAGAGAATAGAGGTGAATCTCTCCAACTTGATAACAAATAGTGCCAAAGTGTTTCTGGAAAGTCACAACAAGAACATAGAGGTGAATCTCTACAACTTGAAAACAAATAGTGCCAAAGTGTTTCTAGAAAGTCACAACAAGAACATAGAGTGGAGTCTCTACAACTTGAGAACAAATAGTGCCAAAGTGTTTCTGGAAAGTCACAACAAGAACATAGAGGGGAATCTCTACAACTTGAGAACAATTAGTGCCAACGTGTTTCTGGAAAGTCACAACAAGAGAATAGAGCTGAATCTCTACAACTTGAGAACAAATAGTGCCAAAGTGTTTCTGGAATATCACAAAAAGAGAATAGAGGTGAATCTCTACAACTTGAGAACAACTAGTGCCAAAGTGTTTCTGGAAAGTCATAACAAGAGAATAGAGGTGAATCTCTACAACTTGAGAACAAATAGTACCAAAGTGTTTCTGGAAAGTCACAACAAGAACATAGAGGGGAATCTCTATAACTTGAGAACAAATAGTGCCAAAGTGTTTCTAGAAAGTCACAACAAGAACATAGAGGGGAATCTCTACAATTTGAGAACAAATAGTCCCAAAGTGTTTCTGGAAATTCACAACAAGAACATAGAGGGGAATCTCTACAACCTGAGAACAAATAGTGCCAAAGTGTTTCTAGAAAGTTACAACAAGAACATAGAGGGGAATCACTACAACTTGAGAACAAATAGTGCCAAAGTGTTTCTGGAAAGTCACAAAAAGAGAATAGAGGTGAATCTCTCCAACTTGATAACAAATAGTGCCAAAGTGTTTCTGGAAAGTCACAACAAGAACATAGAGGTGAATCTCTACAACTTGAAAACAAATAGTGCCAAAGTGTTTCTAGAAAGTCACAACAAGAACATAGAGTGGAGTCTCTACAACTTGAGAACAAATAGTGCCAAAGTGTTTCTGGAAAGTTACAACAAGAACATAGAGGGGAATCTCTACAACTTGAGAACAAATAGTGCCAAAGTGTTTCTGGAAAGTCACCACAAGAACATAGAGGTGAATCTCTACAACTTGAGAACAAATAGTGCCAAGGTGTTTCTAGAAAGTCACCACAAGAACATAGAGGGGTATCTCTACAACTTGAGAACAAATAGTGCCAAAGTGTTTCTAGAAAGTCACAACAAGAACATAGAGGGAAATCTCTACAACTTGAGAACAAATAGTGCCAAAGTGTTTCTGGAAAGTTACAACAAGAACATAGAGGTGAATCTCTACAATTTGAGAACAAATAGTGCCAAAGTGTATCTGGAAAGTTACAACAAGAACATAGAGGGGAATCTCTACAACTTGAGAACAAATAGTGCCAAAGTGTTTCTGGAAAGTCACCACAAGAACATAGAGGTGAATCTCTACAACTTGAGAACAAATAGTGCCAAAGTGTTTCTAGAAAGTCACCACAAAAACATAGAGGGGAATCTCTACAACTTGAGAACAAATAGTGCCAAAGTGTTTCTAGAAAGTCACAACAAGAACATAGAGGTGAATCTCTACAACTTGAGAACAAATAGTGCCAAAGTTTTTCTGGAAAGTCACAACAAGAACATAGAGGTGAATCTCTAAAGCTTGAGAACAAATAGTGCCAAAGTGTTTCTGGAAAGTCACAACAAGAACATATAGGGGAATCTCTACAACTTGAGAACAAATAGTGCCAAAGTGTTTCTAGAAAGTCACAACAAGAACATAGAGGTGAATCTCTACAACTTGAGAACAAATAGTGCCAAAGTGTTTCTAGAAAGTCACAACAAGAACATAGAAGGGAATCTCTACAACTTGAGAACAAATAGTGCCAAAGTGTTTCTAGAAAGTCACCACAAGAACATAGAGGTGAATCTCTACAATTTGATAACAAATAGTGCCAAAGTGTTTCTGGAAAGTCACAACAAGAACGTAGAGGTGAATCTCTACAACTTGAGAGCAAATAGTGCCAAAGTGTTTCTAGAAACTCACCACAAGAAAATAGAGACGAATCTTTACAACTTGAGAATAAATAGTGCCAAAGTTTTTCTGGAAAGTCACAACCAGAACATAGAGGGGAAACTCTACAACTTGAGAACAAATAGTGCCAAAGTGTTTCTGGAAAGTCACAACAAGAGAATAGATGTGAATCTCTACAACTTGATAACAAATAGTGCCAAAGTGTTTCTGGAAAGTCACAACAAGAACATAGAGCTGAATCTCTACAACTTGAAAACAAATAGTGCCAAAGTGTTTCTAGAAAGTCACAACAAGAACATTGAGTGGAATCTCTACAACTTGAGAACAAATAGTGCCAAAGTGTTTCTGGAAAGTTACAACAAGAACATAGAGGGGAATCTCTACAACTTGAGAACAAATAGTGCCAAAGTGTTTCTGGAAAGTCACCACAAGAACATAGAGGTGAATCTCTACAACTTGAGAACAAATAGTGCCAAGGTGTTTCTAGAAAGTCACCACAAGAACATAGAGGGGTATCTCTACAACTTGAGAACAAATAGTGCCAAAGTGTTTCTAGAAAGTCACCACAAGAACATAGAGGGAAATCTCTACAACTTGAGAACAAATAGTGCCAAAGTTTTTCTAGAAAGTCACAACAAGAACATAGAGTGGAATCTCTACAACTTGAGAACAAATAGTGCCAAAGTGTTTCTGGAAAGTTACAACAAGAACATAGAGGTGAATCTCTACAACTTGAGAACAAATAGTGCCAAAGTGTATCTGGAAAGTTACAACAAGAACATAGAGGGGAATCTCTACAACTTGAGAACAAATAGTGCCAAAGTGTTTCTGGAAAGTCACCACAAGAACATAGAGGTGAATCTCTACAACTTGAGAACAAATAGTGCCAAAGTGTTTCTAGAAAGTCACCACAAGAACATAGAGGGGAATCTCTACAAGTTGAGAACAAATAGTGCCAAAGTGTTTCTAGAAAGTCACAACAAGAACATAGAGGTGAATCTCTACAACTTGAGAACAAATAGTGCCAAAGTTTTTCTGGAAAGTCACAACAAGAACATAGAGGTGAATCTCTAAAGCTTGAGAACAAATAGTGCCAAAGTGTTTCTGGAAAGTCACAACAAGAACATAGAGGGGAATCTCTACAACTTGAGAACAAATAGTGCCAAAGTGTTTCTAGAAAGTCACAACAAGAACATAGAGGTGAATCTCTACAACTTCAGAACAAATAGTGCCAAAGTGTTTCTAGAAAGTCACAACAAGAACATAGAAAGGAATCTCTACAACTTGAGAACAAATAGGGCCAAAGTGTTTCTAGAAAGTCACCACAAGAACATAGAGGTGAATCTCTACAACTTGAGAACAAATAGTGCCAAAGTGCTTGTAGAAAGTCACAACAAGAACATAGAAGGGAGCTCTACAATTTGAGAACAAATAGTGCCAAAGTGTTTCTAGAAACTCACCACAAGAAAATAGAGACGAATCTTTACAACTTGAGAACAAATAGTGCCAAAGTTTTTCTGGAAAGTCACAACCAGAACATAGAGGGGTAACTCTACAACTTGAGAACAAATAGTGCCAAAGTATTTCTGGAAAGTCACAACAAGAACATAGTGACGAATCTCTACAACTTGAGAACAAATAGTGCCAAAGTATTTCTGGAAAGTCACAACAAGAACATAGAGGTGAATCTCTACAACTTGAGAACAAATAGTGCCAAAGTGTTTCTAGAAAGTCACAACAAGAACATAGAAGGGAATCTCTACAACTTGAGAACAAATAGTGACAAAGTTTTTCTAGAAAGTCACCACAAGAACATAGAGGTGAATTTCTACAACTTGAGAACAAATAGTGCCAAAGTGCTTGTAGAAAGTCACAACAAGAACATAAAGGGGAATCTCTACAACTTGAGAACAAATAGTGCCAAAGTATTTCTGGAAAGTCACAACAAGAACATAGAAGGGAATCTCTACAACTTGAGAACAATTAGTGCCAACGTGTTTCTGGAAAGTCACAACAAGAGAATAGAGCTGAATCTCTACAACTTGAGAACAAATAGTGCCAAAGTGTTTCTGGAATATCACAAAAAGAGAATAGAGGTGAATCTCTACAACTTGAGAACAACTAGTGCCAAAGTGTTTCTGGAAAGTCATAACAAGAGAATAGAGGTGAATCTCTACAACTTGAGAACAAATAGTACCAAAGTGTTTCTGGAAAGTCACAACAAGAACATAGAGGGGAATCTCTATAACTTGAGAACAAATAGTGCCAAAGTGTTTCTAGAAAGTCACAACAAGAACATAGAGGGGAATCTCTACAATTTGAGAACAAATAGTCCCAAAGTGTTTCTGGAAATTCACAACAAGAACATAGAGGGGAATCTCTACAACCTGAGAACAAATAGTGCCAAAGTGTTTCTAGAAAGTTACAACAAGAACATAGAGGGGAATCACTACAACTTGAGAACAAATAGTGCCAAAGTGTTTCTGGAAAGTCACAAAAAGAGAATAGAGGTGAATCTCTCCAACTTGATAACAAATAGTGCCAAAGTGTTTCTGGAAAGTCACAACATGAACATAGAGGTGAATCTCTACAACTTCAAAACAAATAGTGCCAAAGTGTTTCTAGAAAGTCACAACAAGAACATAGAGTGGAGTCTCTACAACTTGAGAACAAATAGTGCCAAAGTGTTTCTGGAAAGTCACAACAAGAACATAGAGGGGAATCTCTACAACTTGAGAACAATTAGTGCCAACGTGTTTCTGGAAAGTCACAACAAGAGAATAGAGCTGAATCTCTACAACTTGAGAACAAATAGTGCCAAAGTGTTTCTGGAATATCACAAAAAGAGAATAGAGGTGAATCTCTACAACTTGAGAACAACTAGTGCCAAAGTGTTTCTGGAAAGTCATAACAAGAGAATAGAGGTGAATCTCTACAACTTGAGAACAAATAGTACCAAAGTGTTTCTGGAAAGTCACAACAAGAACATAGAGGGGAATCTCTATAACTTGAGAACAAATAGTGCCAAAGTGTTTCTAGAAAGTCACAACAAGAACATAGAGGGGAATCTCTACAATTTGAGAACAAATAGTCCCAAAGTGTTTCTGGAAATTCACAACAAGAACATAGAGGGGAATCTCTACAACCTGAGAACAAATAGTGCCAAAGTGTTTCTAGAAAGTTACAACAAGAACATAGAGGGGAATCACTACAACTTGAGAACAAATAGTGCCAAAGTGTTTCTGGAAAGTCACAAAAAGAGAATAGAGGTGAATCTCTCCAACTTGATAACAAATAGTGCCAAAGTGTTTCTGGAAAGTCACAACAAGAACATAGAGGTGAATCTCTACAACTTGAAAACAAATAGTGCCAAAGTGTTTCTAGAAAGTCACAACAAGAACATAGAGTGGAGTCTCTACAACTTGAGAACAAATAGTGCCAAAGTGTTTCTGGAAAGTTACAACAAGAACATAGAGGGGAATCTCTACAACTTGAGAACAAATAGTGCCAAAGTGTTTCTGGAAAGTCACCACAAGAACATAGAGGTGAATCTCTACAACTTGAGAACAAATAGTGCCAAGGTGTTTCTAGAAAGTCACCACAAGAACATAGAGGGGTATCTCTACAACTTGAGAACAAATAGTGCCAAAGTGTTTCTAGAAAGTCACAACAAGAACATAGAGGGAAATCTCTACAACTTGAGAACAAATAGTGCCAAAGTGTTTCTGGAAAGTTACAACAAGAACATAGAGGTGAATCTCTACAATTTGAGAACAAATAGTGCCAAAGTGTATCTGGAAAGTTACAACAAGAACATAGAGGGGAATCTCTACAACTTGAGAACAAATAGTGCCAAAGTGTTTCTGGAAAGTCACCACAAGAACATAGAGGTGAATCTCTACAACTTGAGAACAAATAGTGCCAAAGTGTTTCTAGAAAGTCACCACAAAAACATAGAGGGGAATCTCTACAACTTGAGAACAAATAGTGCCAAAGTGTTTCTAGAAAGTCACAACAAGAACATAGAGGTGAATCTCTACAACTTGAGAACAAATAGTGCCAAAGTTTTTCTGGAAAGTCACAACAAGAACATAGAGGTGAATCTCTAAAGCTTGAGAACAAATAGTGCCAAAGTGTTTCTGGAAAGTCACAACAAGAACATATAGGGGAATCTCTACAACTTGAGAACAAATAGTGCCAAAGTGTTTCTAGAAAGTCACAACAAGAACATAGAGGTGAATCTCTACAACTTGAGAACAAATAGTGCCAAAGTGTTTCTAGAAAGTCACAACAAGAACATAGAAGGGAATCTCTACAACTTGAGAACAAATAGTGCCAAAGTGTTTCTAGAAAGTCACCACAAGAACATAGAGGTGAATCTCTACAATTTGATAACAAATAGTGCCAAAGTGTTTCTGGAAAGTCACAACAAGAACGTAGAGGTGAATCTCTACAACTTGAGAACAAATAGTGCCAAAGTGTTTCTAGAAACTCACCACAAGAAAATAGAGACGAATCTTTACAACTTGAGAATAAATAGTGCCAAAGTTTTTCTGGAAAGTCACAACCAGAACATAGAGGGGAAACTCTACAACTTGAGAACAAATAGTGCCAAAGTGTTTCTGGAAAGTCACAACAAGAGAATAGATGTGAATCTCTACAACTTGATAACAAATAGTGCCAAAGTGTTTCTGGAAAGTCACAACAAGAACATAGAGCTGAATCTCTACAACTTGAAAACAAATAGTGCCAAAGTGTTTCTAGAAAGTCACAACAAGAACATTGAGTGGAATCTCTACAACTTGAGAACAAATACTGCCAAAGTGTTTCTGGAAAGTTACAACAAGAACATAGAGGGGAATCTCTACAACTTGAGAACAAATAGTGCCAAAGTGTTTCTGGAAAGTCACCACAAGAACATAGAGGTGAATCTCTACAACTTGAGAACAAATAGTGCCAAGGTGTTTCTAGAAAGTCACCACAAGAACATAGAGGGGTATCTCTACAACTTGAGAACAAATAGTGCCAAAGTGTTTCTAGAAAGTCACCACAAGAACATAGAGGGAAATCTCTACAACTTGAGAACAAATAGTGCCAAAGTTTTTCTAGAAAGTCACAACAAGAACATAGAGTGGAATCTCTACAACTTGAGAACAAATAGTGCCAAAGTGTTTCTGGAAAGTTACAACAAGAACATAGAGGTGAATCTCTACAACTTGAGAACAAATAGTGCCAAAGTGTATCTGGAAAGTTACAACAAGAACATAGAGGGGAATCTCTACAACTTGAGAACAAATAGTGCCAAAGTGTTTCTGGAAAGTCACCACAAGAACATAGAGGTGAATCTCTACAACTTGAGAACAAATAGTGCCAAAGTGTTTCTAGAAAGTCACCACAAGAACATAGAGGGGAATCTCTACAAGTTGAGAACAAATAGTGCCAAAGTGTTTCTAGAAAGTCACAACAAGAACATAGAGGTGAATCTCTACAACTTGAGAACAAATAGTGCCAAAGTTTTTCTGGAAAGTCACAACAAGAACATAGAGGTGAATCTCTAAAGCTTGAGAACAAATAGTGCCAAAGTGTTTCTGGAAAGTCACAACAAGAACATAGAGGGGAATCTCTACAACTTGAGAACAAATAGTGCCAAAGTGTTTCTAGAAAGTCACAACAAGAACATAGAGGTGAATCTCTACAACTTGAGAACAAATAGTGCCAAAGTGTTTCTAGAAAGTCACAACAAGAACATAGAAAGGAATCTCTACAACTTGAGAACAAATAGGGCCAAAGTGTTTCTAGAAAGTCACCACAAGAACATAGAGGTGAATCTCTACAACTTGAGAACAAATAGTGCCAAAGTGCTTGTAGAAAGTCACAACAAGAACATAGAAGGGAGCTCTACAATTTGAGAACAAATAGTGCCAAAGTGTTTCTAGAAACTCACCACAAGAAAATAGAGACGAATCTTTACAACTTGAGAACAAATAGTGCCAAA
Source organism: Eledone cirrhosa (assembly GCA_964016885.1). NCBI lineage: Eukaryota > Metazoa > Mollusca > Cephalopoda > Octopoda > Eledonidae > Eledone > Eledone cirrhosa. Next base: position 378,202,162 of record OZ024742.1, read on the forward strand.
GTTTTTCTGGAAAGTCACAACCAGAACATAGAGGGGTAACTCTACAACTTGAGAACAAATAGTGCCAAAGTGTTTCTGGAAAGTCACAACAAGAGAATAGAGGTGAATCTCTACAACTTGAGAACAAATAGTGCCAAAGTGTTTCTGGAAAGTCACAACAAGAGAGTAGAGGTGAATCTCTAAAGCTTGAGAACAAATAGTACCAAAGTGTTTCTGGAAAGTCACAACAAGAACATAGAGGGGAATCTCTACAACTTGAGAACAAATAGTGCCAAAGTGTTTCTAGAAAGTCACAACAAGAACATAGAGGTGAATCTCTACAACTTGAGAACAAATAGTGCCAAAGTGTTTCTAGAAAGTCACAACAAGAACATAGAAGGGAATCTCTACATCTTGAGAACAAATAGTACCAAAGTGTTTCTGGAAATTCACAACAAGAACATAGAGGGGAATCTCTACAAGCTGAGAACAAATAGTGCCAAAGTGTTTCTAGAAAGTTACAACAAGAACATAGAGGGGAATCACTACAACTTGAGAACAAATAATGCCAAAGTGTTTCTGGAAAGTCACAAAAAGAGAATAGAGGTGAATCTCTACAACTTGAGAACAAATAGTGCCAAAGTTTTTCTGGAAAGTCACAACAAGAGAATAGAGGTGAATCCCTACAACTTGAGAACAAATAGGGCCAAAGTGTTTCTGGAAAGTCACAACAAGAGAGTAGAGGTGAATCTCTACAACTTGAGAACAAATAGTGCCAAAGTGTTTCTGGAAAGTCACAACAAGAACATAGAGGTGAATCTCTACAACTTGAAAACAAATAGTGCCAAAGTGTTTCTAGAAAGTCACAACAAGAACATAGAGTGGAATCTCTACAACTTGAGAACAAATAGTGCCAAAGTGTTTCTAGAAAGTCACAACAAGAACATAGAGGGAAATCTCTACAACTTGAGAACAAATAGTGCCAAAGTGTTTCTGGAAAGTCACCACAAGAACATAGAGGTGAATCTCTACAACTTGAGAACAGATAGTGCCAAAGTGTTTCTAGAAAGTCACCACAAGAACATAGAGGGGAATCTCTACAACTTGAGAACAAATAGTGCCAAAGTGTTTCTAGAAAGTCACAACAAGAACATAGAGGTGAATCTCTACAACTTGAGAACAAATAGTGCCAAAGTGTTTCTGGAAAGTCACAACAAGAACATAGAGGTGAATCTCTAAAGCTTGAGAACAAATAGTGCCAAAGTGTTTCTGGAAAGTCACAACAAGAACATAGAGGGGAATCTCTACAACTTGAGAACAAATAGTGCCAAAGTGTTTCTAGAAAGTCACAACAAGAACATAGAAGGGAATCTCTACAACTTGAGAACAAATAGTGCCAAAGTGTTTCTAGAAAGTTACCACAAGAACATAGAGGTGAATCTCTACAACTTGAGAACAAATAGTGCCAAAGTGCTTGTAGAAAGTCACAACAAGAACATAGAAGGGAGCTCTACAATTTGAGAACAAATAGTGCCAAAGTGTTTCTGGAAAGTCACAACAAGAACATAGAGGTGAATCTCTACAACTTGAGAACAAATAGTGCCAAAGTGTTTCTAGAAAGTCACCTCAAGAACATAGAGGTGAATCTCTACAACTTGAGAACAAATAGTGCGAAAGTGTTTCTAGAAAGTCACAACAAGAACATAGAGGGGAATCTCTACAACTTGAGAACAAATAGTGCCACAGTATTTCTGGAAAGTTACAACAAGAACATAGAGAGGAATCTCTACAACTTGAGAACAAATAGTGCCAAAGTGTTTCTGGAAAGTCACAACAAGAGAATAGATGTGAATCTCTACAACTTGAGAACAAATAGTGCCAACGTGTTTCTGGAAAGTCACAACAAGAGAATAGAGGTGAATCTCTACAACTTGAGAACAAATAGTGCCAAAGTGTTTCTAGAAAGTCACCACAAGAACATAGAGGTGAATCTCTAAAGCTTGAGAACAAATAGTGCCAAAGTATTTCTGGAAAGTCACAACAAGAACATAGAGACGAATCTCTACAACTTGAGAACAAATAGTGCCAAAGTATTTCTGGAAACTCACAACCAGAACATAGAGGTGAATCTCTACAACTTCAGAACAAATAGTGCCAAAGTGTTTCTAGAAAGTCACAACAAGAACATAGAAGGGAATCTCTACAACTTGAGAACAAATAGTGCCAATTTTTTCTAGAAAGTCACCACAAGAACATAGAGGTGAATTTCTACAACTTGAGAACAAATAGTGCCAAAGTGCTTGTAGAAAGTCACAACAAGAACATAAAGGGGAATCTCTACAACTTGAGAACAAATAGTGCCAAAGTATTTCTGGAAAGTCACAACAAGAACATAGAGGGGAATCTCTACAACTTGAGAACAAATAGTGCCAACGTGTTTCTGGAAAGTCACAACAAGAGAATAGAGCTGAATCTCTACAACTTGAGAACAACTAGTGCCAAAGTATTTCTGGAAAGTCACAACAAGAGAATAGAGGTGAATCTCTACAACTTGAGAACAAATAGTACCAAAGTGTTTCTGGAAAGTCACAACAAGAACATAGAGGGGAATCTCTATAACTTGAGAACAAATAGTGCCAAAGTGTTTCTAGAAAGTCACAACAAGAACATAGAGGGGAATCTCTACAATTTGAGAACAAATAGTCCCAAAGTGTTTCAGGAAATTCACAACAAGAACATAGAGGAGAATCTCTACAACCTGAGAACAAATAGTGCCAAAGTGTTTCTAGAAAGTTACAACAAGAACATAGAGGGGAATCACTACAACTTGAGAACAAATAGTGCCAAAGTGTTTCTGGAAAGTCACAAAAAGAGAATAGAGGTGAATCTCTACAACTTGAGAACAAATAGTGCCAAAGTGTTTCTGGAAAGTCACAACAAGAGAATAGAGGTGAATCTCTACAACTTGAGAACAAATAGTGCCAAAGTGTTTCTGGAAAGTCACGACAAGAACATAGAGGTGAATCTCTACAACTTGAAAACAAATAGTGCCAAAGTGTTTCTAGAAAGTCACAACAAGAACATAGAGTGGAATCTCTACAACTTGAGAACAAATAGTGCCAAAGTTTTTCTAGAAAGTTACAACAAGAACATAGAGGTGAATCTCTACAACTTGAGAACAAATAGTGCCAAAGTGTTTCTGGAAAGTTACAACCAGAACATCGAGGGGAATCTCTACAACTTGAGAACAGATAGTGCCAAAGTGTTTCTGGAAAGTCACCACAAGAACATAGATGTGAATCTCTACAACTTGAGAACAAATAGTGCCAAGGTGTTTCTAGAAAGTCACCACAAGAACATAGAGGGGAATCTCTACAACTTGAGAACAAATAGTGCCAAAGTGTTTCTAGAAAGTCACAACAAGAACATAGAGGGAAATCTCTACAACTTGAGAACAAATAGTGCCAAAGTGTTTCTGGAAAGTCACAACAAGAACATAGAGGGGAATCTCTACAACTTGAGAACAAATAGTGCCAAAGTGTTTCTGGAAAGTCACAACAAGAACATAGAGGGAAATCTCTTCAACTTGAGAACAAATAGTCCCAAAGTGTTTCTGGAAAGTCACAACAAGAACATAGAGGTGAATCTCTACAACTTGAAAACAAATAGTACCAAAGTGTTTCTGGAAAGTCACAACAAGAACATAGAGGGGAATCTCTACAACTTGTGAACAAATAGTGCCAAAGTGTTTCTGGAAAGTCACAACAAGAACATAGAGGGGAATCTCTACAACTTGAGAACAAATAGTGCCAAAGTGTTTCTGGAAAGTCACAACAAGAACATAGAGGGGAATCTCTACAACTTGAGAACAAATAGTGCCAAAGTTTTTCTGGAAAGTCACAACAAGAACATAGAGGGGAAACTCTACAACTTGAGAACAAATAGTGCCAAAGTGTTTGTAGAAAGTCACAACAAAAACATAGAGGTGAATCTCTACAACTTGAGAACAAATAGTGCCAAAGTGTTTCTAGAAAGTCACCAAAAGAACATAGAGGTGAAACTCTACAACTTGAGAACAAATAGTGCCAAAGTGTTTCTAGAAAGTCACAACAAGAACATAGAGTGGAATCTCTACAACTTGAGAACAAATTGTGCCAAAGTATTTCTGGAAAGTCACAACAAGAACATAGAGGGGAATCTCTACAACTTGAGAACAAGTAGTGCGAAAGTGTTCCTAGAAAGTCACAACAAGAACATAGAGGGGAATCTCTACAACTTGAGAACAAATAGTGCCAAAGTGTTTCTGGAAAGTCACAACAAGAGAGTAGAGGTGAATCTCTACAACTTGAGAACAAATAGTGCCAAAGTGTTTCTGGAAAGTCACAACAAGAACATAGAGGTGAATCTCTACAACTTGAAAACAAATAGTGCCAAAGTGTTTCTAGAAAGTCACAACAAGAACATAGAGTGGAATCTCTACAACTTGAGAACAAATAGTGCCAAAGTGTTTCTAGAAAGTCACAACAAGAACATAGAGTGGAATCTCTACAACTTGAGAACAAATAGTGCCAAAGTATTTCTGGAAAGTCACAACAAGAACATAGAGGGGAATCTCTACAACTTGAGAACAAGTAGTGCCAAAGTGTTCCTAGAAAGTCACAACAAGAACATAGAGGGGAATCTCTAGAACTTGAGAACAAATAGTGTCAACGTGTTTCTGGAAAGTCACAACAAGAGAATAGAGGTGAATCTCTACAACTTGTGAACAAATAGTGCCAAAGTGTTTCTGGAAAGTCACGACAAGAACATAGAGGTGAATCTCTACAACTTGAAAACAAATAGTGCCAAAGTGTTTCTAGAAAGTCACAACAAGAACATAGAGTGGAATCTCTACAACTTGAGAACAAATAGTGCCAAAGTTTTTCTAGAAAGTTACAACAAGAACATAGAGGTGAATCTCTACAACTTGAGAACAAATAGTGCCAAAGTGTTTCTGGAAAGTTACAACCAGAACATCGAGGGGAATCTCTACAACTTGAGAACAGATAGTGCCAAAGTTTTTCTGGAAAGTCACCACAAGAACATAGAGGTGAATCTCTACAACTTGAGAACAAATAGTGCCAAGGTGTTTCTAGAAAGTCACCACAAGAACATAGAGGGGAATCTCTACAACTTGAGAACAAATAGTGCCAAAGTGTTTCTAGAAAGTCACAACAAGAACATAGAGGGAAATCTCTACAACTTGAGAACAAATAGTGCCAAAGTGTTTCTGGAAAGTCACAACAAGAACATAGAGGGGAATCTCTACAACTTGAGAACAAATAGTGCCAAAGTGTTTCTGGAAAGTCACAACAAGAACATAGAGGGAAATCTCTTCAACTTGAGAACAAATAGTCCCAAAGTGTTTCTGGAAAGTCACAACAAGAACATAGAGGTGAATCTCTACAACTTGAAAACAAATAGTACCAAAGTGTTTCTGGAAAGTCACAACAAGAACATAGAGGGGAATCTCTACAACTTGTGAACAAATAGTGCCAAAGTGTTTCTGGAAAGTCACAACAAGAACATAGAGGGGAATCTCTACAACTTGAGAACAAATAGTGCCAAAGTGTTTCTGGAAAGTCACAACAAGAACATAGAGGGGAATCTCTACAACTTGAGAACAAATAGTGCCAAAGTTTTTCTGGAAAGTCACAACAAGAACATAGAGGGGAAACTCTACAACTTGAGAACAAATAGTGCCAAAGTGTTTGTAGAAAGTCACAACAAAAACATAGAGGTGAATCTCTACAACTTGAGAACAAATAGTGCCAAAGTGTTTCTAGAAAGTCACCAAAAGAACATAGAGGTGAAACTCTACAACTTGAGAACAAATAGTGCCAAAGTGTTTCTAGAAAGTCACAACAAGAACATAGAGTGGAATCTCTACAACTTGAGAACAAATTGTGCCAAAGTATTTCTGGAAAGTCACAACAAGAACATAGAGGGGAATCTCTACAACTTGAGAACAAGTAGTGCGAAAGTGTTCCTAGAAAGTCACAACAAGAACATAGAGGGGAATCTCTACAACTTGAGAACAAATAGTGCCAAAGTGTTTCTGGAAAGTCACAACAAGAGAGTAGAGGTGAATCTCTACAACTTGAGAACAAATAGTGCCAAAGTGTTTCTGGAAAGTCACAACAAGAACATAGAGGTGAATCTCTACAACTTGAAAACAAATAGTGCCAAAGTGTTTCTAGAAAGTCACAACAAGAACATAGAGTGGAATCTCTACAACTTGAGAACAAATAGTGCCAAAGTGTTTCTAGAAAGTCACAACAAGAACATAGAGTGGAATCTCTACAACTTGAGAACAAATAGTGCCAAAGTATTTCTGGAAAGTCACAACAAGAACATAGAGGGGAATCTCTACAACTTGAGAACAAGTAGTGCCAAAGTGTTCCTAGAAAGTCACAACAAGAACATAGAGGGGAATCTCTAGAACTTGAGAACAAATAGTGTCAACGTGTTTCTGGAAAGTCACAACAAGAGAATAGAGGTGAATCTCTACAACTTGTGAACAAATAGTGCCAAAGTGTTTCTGGAAAGTCACGACAAGAACATAGAGGTGAATCTCTACAACTTGAAAACAAATAGTGCCAAAGTGTTTCTAGAAAGTCACAACAAGAACATAGAGTGGAATCTCTACAACTTGAGAACAAATAGTGCCAAAGTTTTTCTAGAAAGTTACAACAAGAACATAGAGGTGAATCTCTACAACTTGAGAACAAATAGTGCCAAAGTGTTTCTGGAAAGTTACAACCAGAACATCGAGGGGAATCTCTACAACTTGAGAACAGATAGTGCCAAAGTTTTTCTGGAAAGTCACCACAAGAACATAGAGGTGAATCTCTACAACTTGAGAACAAATAGTGCCAAGGTGTTTCTAGAAAGTCACCACAAGAACATAGAGGGGAATCTCTACAACTTGAGAACAAATAGTGCCAAAGTGTTTCTAGAAAGTCACAACAAGAACATAGAGGGAAATCTCTACAACTTGAGAACAAATAGTGCCAAAGTGTTTCTGGAAAGTCACAACAAGAACATAGAGGGGAATCTCTACAACTTGAGAACAAATAGTGCCAAAGTGTTTCTGGAAAGTCACAACAAGAACATAGAGGGAAATCTCTTCAACTTGAGAACAAATAGTCCCAAAGTGTTTCTGGAAAGTCACAACAAGAACATAGAGGTGAATCTCTACAACTTGAAAACAAATAGTACCAAAGTGTTTCTGGAAAGTCACAACAAGAACATAGAGGGGAATCTCTACAACTTGTGAACAAATAGTGCCAAAGTGTTTCTGGAAAGTCACAACAAGAACATAGAGGGGAATCTCTACAACTTGAGAACAAATAGTGCCAAAGTGTTTCTGGAAAGTCACAACAAGAACATAGAGGGGAATCTCTACAACTTGAGAACAAATAGTGCCAAAGTTTTTCTGGAAAGTCACAACAAGAACATAGAGGGGAAACTCTACAACTTGAGAACAAATAGTGCCAAAGTGTTTGTAGAAAGTCACAACAAAAACATAGAGGTGAATCTCTACAACTTGAGAACAAATAGTGCCAAAGTGTTTCTAGAAAGTCACCAAAAGAACATAGAGGTGAAACTCTACAACTTGAGAACAAATAGTGCCAAAGTGTTTCTAGAAAGTCACAACAAGAACATAGAGTGGAATCTCTACAACTTGAGAACAAATTGTGCCAAAGTATTTCTGGAAAGTCACAACAAGAACATAGAGGGGAATCTCTACAACTTGAGAACAAGTAGTGCGAAAGTGTTCCTAGAAAGTCACAACCAGAACATAGAGGGGAATCTCTACAACTTGAGAACAAATAGTGCCAAAGTGTTTCTGGAAAGTCACAACAAGAGAGTAGAGGTGAATCTCTACAACTTGAGAACAAATAGTGCCAAAGTGTTTCTGGAAAGTCACAACAAGAACATAGAGGTGAATCTCTACAACTTGAAAACAAATAGTGCCAAAGTGTTTCTAGAAAGTCACAACAAGAACATAGAGTGGAATCTCTACAACTTGAGAACAAATAGTGCCAAAGTGTTTCTAGAAAGTCACAACAAGAACATAGAGTGGAATCTCTACAACTTGAGAACAAATAGTGCCAAAGTATTTCTGGAAAGTCACAACAAGAACATAGAGGGGCATCTCTACAACTTGAGAACAAGTAGTGCGAAAGTGTTCCTAGAAAGTCACAACAAGAACATAGAGGGGAATCTCTACAACTTGAGAACAAATAGTGTCAACGTGTTTCTGGAAAGTCACAACAAGAGAATAGAGGTGAATCTCTACAACTTGAGAACAAATAGTGCCAAAGTGTTTCTGGAAAGTCACAAAAAGAGAATAGAGGTGAATCTCTACAACTTGAGAACAAATAGTGCCAAAGTGTTTCTGGAAAGTCACAACAAGAGAATAGAGGGGAATCTCTACAACTTGAGAACAAATAGTGCCAAAGTGTTTCTGGAAAGTCACAACAAGAGAGTAGAGGTGAATCTCTACAACTTGAGAACAAATAGTGCCAAAGTGTTTATGGAAAGTCACGACAAGAACATAGAGGTGAATCTCTACAACTTGAAAACAAATAGTGCCAAAGTGTTTCTAGAAAGTCACAACAAGAACATAGAGTGGAATCTCTACAACTTGAGAACAAATAGTGCCAAAGTGTTTCTAGAAAGTTACAACAAGAACATAGAGGTGTATCTCTACAACTTGAGAACAAATAGTGCCAAAGTGTTTCTGGAAAGTCACAACAAGAACATAGAGGGGAATCTCTACAACCTGAGAACAAATAGTGCCAAAGTGTTTCTGGAAAGTCACAAGAACATAGAGGGAAATCTCTACAACTTGAGAACAAATAGTGCCAAAGTGTTTCTAGAAAGTCACAACAAGAACATAGAGGTGAATCTCTACAACTTGAGAACAAATAGTGCCAAAGTGTTTCTGGAAAATCACAACAAGAACATAGACGTGAATCTCTAAAGCTTGAGAACAAATAGTGCTAAAGTATTTCTGGAAAGTCACAACAAGAACATAGAGACGAATCTCTACAACTTGAGAACAAATAGTGCCAAAGTGTTTCTGGAAAGTTACAACAAGAACATAGAGGTGAATCTCTACAACTTGAGAACAAATAGTGCCAAAGTGTTTCTAGAAAGTCACAACAAGAACATAGAAGGGAATCTCTACAACTTGAGAACAAATAGTGCCAAAGTGTTTCTAGAAAGTCACCACAAGAACATAGAAGGGAATCTCTACAACTTGAGAACAAATAGTGCCAAAGTGTTTCTGGAAAGTCACAACAAGAACATAGAGGTGAATCTCTACAACTTGAGAACAAATAGTGCCAAAGTGTTTCTAGAAAGTCACCACAAGAAAATAGAGACGAATCTTTACAACTTGAGAACAAATAGTGCCAAAGTTTTTCTGGAAAGTCACAAGAACATAGAGGGGAATCTCTACAACTTGAGAACAAATAGTGCCAAAGTGTTTCTGGAAAGTCACAACAAGAATATAGAGGGGAATCTCCATCTCCTGTCCTGTATAGAATGTAGTTCAAAGGTATATGTCCAATTCGATGCCAGCATAGACCTTTTTGCATTACTCAATAATCGATGCTTTGAATGTTCAGTGTTTTTGGTGAAATATCTTCCTGTGTTTCATCATTCCCAGGTCACCTTTTCTTATAGGGATGGTTTCTCTTTTCATTCTCACTATTTCTGATCATTTCTATTTCCAGATGTTTATATAAGTTCTTATTAATAATAAGTGGCGTTGAATTGACAGAGTCGTTAGAACATCCGATAGTAAGCTTTGTGGTCTTGGTTTCGACTCTCTTCTCTCTGAGTTCTAATCCCGCCGAGGTCAACTTTGCATTTCAGCCTTTCGTAGTTGATAAAAATGTATCAGTCTAATCCTGGGTTCCATTCTTACTCTATATCTCTTCCCCCCTCTCTCTCCATCTCTCTGTGGAAGAAATTGACTGTCTTCAGACATGGGGTCAGGGTGGGTTTCGTTAGGTATTACAGGTCTATACATACATATAAGTTCTTATAAGTTATAAATTTTCCATTTCTTTTAGGAATACATTATCGTCTGTTGGAACTGAAACTTTGATTAGGAGGCATTGCCTTTATTGGTTAACCTTGACAACAATATAACGTTCGTTAGCATTGGTATCCAGGATTGTGTGAAATCAATATGTCCCAAAGTAAAGTAATATCTCAAGAAAAAAATAACTCTTTGGTTTCAACTTCGAGTCATAGCAGAATTTTTTTTTTTCGTTATCAATTTTTCCTTCGCGCAGTCTTTGTGGGTGCTAAAAACCTGACATTTTGTAAAGCAATTTTCAAATTAAAATTTTATCTTTGAATAGTATTTGTTGTTCGTTGAACTGCCTCACGGCTGTCTGTAACTTCAGCGTCTGTTTTGTATTTGTTGGCTTCCATAATGGCGGAAAACATATTTGTATTGTGTTCGTATTATATATTGACAATATTTAACGCTTTAATTGTTATATTTTCATTGTTTCCATTAGTTTTCGTTCATTGCTTGGATTTTATAAAACCTTCCTGACATTTAGAAAGCAATTTTAATATTTCCTTTCTTATTATTTGATAATTTGATCATATATCTTCTGAAATTAGGTAGTTTGTTATGCTAAGAAGTTACTTTTAAATTTAGTTGTCCTTATGTATTTTAGTGGTCTCGTTTGGGATGGACAGCAGAATACATCGTCACATGTATATATATATTTCTGTTCTGCTGGTCATTCTTCCCTACATGTTTCAGTCCTGGGTGTCCTTTTACACCATGGATCACAGGCCTCGCGCACCAGGACTGAACAAAGTCTGATTCGCCGCCTTGGGTCCTATTACCCTCTTAGACTCAACTCACCTCCCCAAATTCTCTAATACCCCGTCCATTATCACACCCCTAGATTCCTATCGCTTTCTCTTTTCATTAGCGGCTCCTCTTACAACTAATACATGCCTACTATATATGCTCACTCCACTTCTCCCTTCACTGCTATACACACCCTTATATTAACATACTTTTGCTCATAGCTCCGTACTTACATGCACACACACTCTTTTATTCACATATATACACACACTTTTCTTCTTAGCTTCGAACGGACGTACAATAACACACACACACACAGACACACACTCATGCTTACGCACATGCGCAAGTATAGTTTCTTTTACAAAACGTTTTATTTTCCATTTCAGGTAGACGCGCTCCATCATCCACTTTTCTAAAAAATAAATCATATACAAAACGCCAGCACCAACAGTTTTGCAAGAGATGTCAACATGAATGGACCTATTATTTTTATCTAAAGAAATGTTTTCCAATCCCATCCCGCCCGTCCCCTCAATCTATCTTATTTCTCATTCTTTCTTCTGATGAAGGACTAGCATCCGAAACGTTAAGACCCTCTTGCTGCTATATCAAGCGTTAACCTAATATATCCCTTCCATATACTGTACCGATTGTGTTGTTATTTCTGTTTACCTTTTACATATATATATATATATATATATATATATATATATATATATATATATATATATATATATATATAGTGAATGAGTGAAGAATAACATGGTCGGCTGTACAAAAAGGATTTTATTTACAGTATTAACAATTGTTTAATTGATTAGGGGAGTCTATTTAAGGTCGAGTGACGCAACTTCGAGTGATCAGTGCCCTTTAGACTCACCTGATCAATGAAACAATTGTTAATACTGCAAATAAAACCTTTTTTGTACAGCCGACCATGTTATTCTTCACTCTTTCACTACTATTACTCGAAGAATAACCTCCATGGGAATACTCGCAAACTTTCTACCTAACTAAGGAAACCTCTTGTGAGTCAAACAACGCCGCACGTTAAAACTATCCATAGTACAGAGTACTCACAACCTCTAACTGGATTACCTAAAACGATAACTTGTTATCCCATATATATATATATCGACCAAAAGTTCATCAAGCAAACACCAACTGGAATATAAATCCTGAACAGAGAAATTTTTTTTAACGTCAGGACAACAAAAAACCGGAAAAAGAAAAACTCCAGGAGGAAACATACCCAAAACAATTGAACTCGTAGATCCTAAAATAATTAATTTATCAGAGATCTTGACAATGAGGAAATGCAAATTCTATCAAAAGGACTGAAATTCACACCGACTCCAACAGTCAACCACCAAGAACTAAAGGAGGATACCCAAGATTTCTGTCGTAAATTACGACTTGTAGAATTCTTCGCTGATAAAAGTAATGAGAGTTATGAATCACTAGTAAAAAATAAATCAAATTTCACTCCGCCATACGGAAGCAATATCTATCTCGACCAATACATTGATATCCTGTCTAAATTTACTCTTAGACGTAATACTAATGTCAAGCCAAACATGAACAAATCGGAAATGTCTGCACTTAAACGTATACAAAATGATAAAACAATAATAATTAAACAAGCAGATAAATGGGGTGCAATTGTTATAATAGATGCTGAATACAACAAAGATTTGGTTGAGGAACAACTGAAAGACATAACATTCTACCGTGAAATAGCGTTAAATATAGACCACATCATGAAGAAGATCAACAACCTGGCTTCAAAATACCACAACTCACTTACTGATAAGGAAAGAGACTACAGCATCAATTTTGAGCCAAAACCCAGCAACTTTTGTGGCTTACCGAACATTCATAAGTCAAAATAAATCCAACTGGCAGTAAAAGAACAAAAAAAGTGAGTACATTAAATTACTACACCCAAAAGACTTAAAACTAAGACCTATTATAGCTGGTCCAACATGCCCTAAGCAATTTTGTTGGAAAAACATAGAGAAGTAATTCCCACCAGACTCACAGTGCCATTTATATTAGACGCAGTCAGACTTACTCTGGAAAACAAGACATTCTTCTTCAATGGAAAAAATTACATCCAAATTAGATGCACAGCGATGGGAACGAAGTTTGCTTCCGTTTACGCGAACTCTGTAATGGGATACTTAGAACAACAACTCTACCAAGAAATAGAGGAAAAATATAGCACTGAATTTAGAAAGTACATTGAAAAGTCTTGGAAGAGATACCTTGACGACGGTTTAATCATCTGGACAGAATCTCTAGATACTCTGCATGAGTTTAATATCCTCCTGAATAACCTACACCCATCTCTCCAATTTACAAAAGAGATGAGTAGTACCAAATTACCATTCCTAGATATAATGGTAATCAAAAACGACACCACCATTACCACGGATATATACTATAAACACACAGACACCCATCAATATCTGAATTTTAAGTCGTGCCATCCACCTCATACAAAACGCAACATCCCATACTGCCTAGCCAGAAGAATGTGTACCATTATAGAAGATACGAATACCAGGAACAAACGCCTACCGGAACTGAGAGAATTTTTGTTCAAACAAAAATACCCATCTCTACTTATAGAAAATGGCATACAGCGGGCTATAAAAATACCTATACAACAACTTAGGACAACCCAAGGAAGAAGAAACCAAGAACTGGTCATACCATTTATAATGACACACAACCCATGTCACCAGAATATCTTCAACACTGCCAAAGCAAACCTACCAATCATTGCTCAAAGTAATGAATTAAAAGGCTTAATCACAGACCGAAAGTTTGACGTTAACAACAAAGACCAATCATTCACCGTATCTAACTGCAATGATAGTCGATGTGGCACTTGTCAGTTCATACATACTGGTCAATATATGAACACAAAAACTGGACAAATATTTCCAAATGCAAATATGAACTGCAAAAGCAGAAATCTAGTTTACTGCAATAAATGCCCGAATTGTGAAGAACTATATGTCGGTCAAACTGGAAATGTACTATCGGAACATGCACGGGTACACCGACAGTAAACCAGAGACCCAAATGTCCGTCAGATACCCCTAAGTAACCATCAAGCGACATGTGGTCAGAAAATATTTATAATATTTGCATTCTACAAACTACACACCCCGAGTGAAATCAAGAGAAAAAATAAAGAAAAGAATTTTATTGATAAATTCCAACCCAAGCTAAATGAACAATAATAATACTTAGGGGTATTACTTCTACTATGACTACGCCTTCGACCATGTCGACTACCACCACTAACAACAACAACAACAATAATAATAATAATAGTGATGTTGATGTTGATGATTACTGAAGATTTTTTATAAAAACCCTAGAAAATGGTATTTTCATCATTTCTAAAAATAGCAATATATATATACATATGTATGCATATATATATATACATATATATATATATATATATATATATATATATATATATATATATATATATATATATATATATATATATATCTAAGGCGGGTAAAATTCCCGAGATCCATGGACGAGTTCTCTCCAGCGGTCTCTGTCCCTCATTATCGCTGCCATATCCTGCATCTCCAACAGACCAGTGTCTGTCCTTAGGGCATCAACATATGTTAACCTTGGTCTTCCTCTTCTAGAAACTCACTCAGATGGTGGATGGGTGCTACACGAGAATGCTGAGGATGGCTCTGAACATTAATCAGTATACACTGAGGATGAAAAACTCAGAGCTGTATGGGAGCATCCCAAAAGTCAGCTCAAAAGTGATACAGAGGAGACTGAGGTTGGCTGGACATGCTCACCGACATCCAGAGTTGACATTGCACTCAGTGCTCCTTTGGGAGCCCCTACATATATATATATATATAAATATAAATATATATGTATATATACATATATGTATATATATATATGTATGTATATATATGTGTGTATATATATAACAAAGGTGTAGTAGGACGCCTCACGCTCCTTGATAGAACAACGCCGGTTGAGAACGCCAGAAAGAAAAGACAGACAGCCACTGAAAAGCCGACTGAACACACGCCAGAAACCAGCCTCTGTACAACACCATTGTTTGTGCTACATCAAAAAATAAACGTATATTTCATTTCTAATTTCTGCTGTTGAAATAATTATTATGTCACTCGTATCTCGATAACATCTATAACTAATACTGCTAAAGTGGTGACCGACGTAAGAATTTAACGCAGCCCTTCTTTTTCATTCAGTTGATCTTTTATTGCCGGCCTTTTTTTCGCATCTTGCGAAAATAAAAAATAATCCTTTTAAAATTATCGAAAAATTAGTAGTATTTCATGAACTTTTTGCTACACTCGACAACAACAACGACAGCAGCAGCAGCGACAACATTGTTTAACCACTGACCAAAACAGGGAATAGTGAGTGGCAGCTTCATAGCCTTACCGACGCAGACCACCACACATCGGAAATATCAAAACGATTCATTCGTGTCGATAATTTAGAGCAACTTTTTTTTATTCACTTGAATATTCCATTTCCGTTGCCAACTTTTTCGCAACTTACAGAAGAAAAAAGAAAAAAGTGTATTTTTCCAAGGTGGCGTTGCGTTCCTTCCCAGTTTTGTAACGGACACATTTTTTGAATTGCGTATGTGTTCCATGACTGATCAAGAGAGAAGCGACTAAACTTTTTTTTGTGAACATAACTGCCCCGCATGGGGATATACATGCCTTACCTTTTTCTAAGGGATTTTTAGCCACTGGCTACCTTTGTTGATATCCAACGCGGATATATTAAAAAAAAAAACAAACATTTTTTTCCTCCTCTTTTTTACCTTGTTTGATTTGGCTGGTTCGTTGAAGCAACACGAGGGGACAGACGTTGAAGGAAAGTTTTTTTTTTAAAAGATATATATATGTATTTTATGTATTTTGCATATTTCCTTATGTTTTGAATGTCTGTTTCTTTTTGCCCTTTAACTTTTTCTCAATATTGGCTGTTCTCTTTTCACTGTACAAGGGTACAGTAATTGCTGTTTAGATATATATGTATATATTTTTTTATAAAAGTTAACATGAATGTGCCACATTTGCCCGCCTTTACTGGAAAACCTAAGATGTGGTTTACCCAGTTACAGGCGTATTTTACGGTCTGTAATACCGAATCTGACCAGCGCCTCGCTGCCTTCCCCCCAATCTAGCAGATTCGGTCCAAGACCTAATTACAGACCCCCCCCCCCCTCTGACTTGACGTATGAGTTTTTGAAGGGCGAGATTTTGAGGAGAAATTGTAAGTCGGTAGAGAGTCGTTTTCGGTCATTGATCGAGGACGAACGATTAGGTGACAGAACCCCTACCGCTTTTCTCCGGCATTTGCGGGATTTGAGCGATTCCCAATATCAGGATGGCCCTTTCCTGAAGCAATTGTTCTTCTCTCGCCTACCTCAAGAGGTACAGGCGATCCTAGCCCATATGCTAGAGGTGAATACCCTGGATCACATTGCTGTCTCTGCTGACAAAATTGTAGAGGTGACGAAGAGAGACACTTCGAAGCCAAAGTACGTTGCTTCCTCTTCTCTTCCTCAATCACGCTCATCAGCGTCTGATGGCAATTTAATCACCACAATGGAAGCCATGACTCGTCAAATGGCGGAGTTGTGCAAGGAATTCAGGTCCTTTGGACGGCAGAGGAGCCGCTCACGACGTTATTCAACTTCTCGTCACCGTAGCCCTTCCAACACACCAGGAACACCATATTGTTATTACCATGAAAGATATGGTAAAAAAGCCGCCCGTTGTAGGCCTCCTTGTGCTTACAAGGGAAAAGACGACCAGAGTCACTAACGGCGGATAGTGCGCTCTGCGAAACATCATCCAACCGCCACTTTTTCATTGAGGACCTGCTGTCAGGTATAGCCTTTCTGGTTGACACAGGTGCAGTTTGTTCAATATGGCCTGTGTGTTGTATGAAGGAGACTCCCCCTGAGACGCCTATTGAGTTGCAGGCAGTAAATTGTTCGCTGATTCGAACTTTCGGACAAATCTCGTTACCTTTGCAGTTTCGTAATCTGCGGCGCGAGTTTAAATGGATATTTACTGTCGCTGCCTTGCCGTAACCGATTCTAGGCGCGGATTTTCTCCACCATTTTTCATTGACGGTGGACCTTCGTGGTAAACGCCTAATTGATGGCATCACGGGATTAACTGTTGTTGGCAAGGCAGCAGGAGTTCCAACGGTTAGCCCGACATTTTTTCTTGCTAACACCGGTGATCCTTTCCATGCGTTGCTGAACTCGTTCCCGCAACTGACTCGGGGAAATTTTCGATTTGATGAACCAACTCATACCACGGAGCACTTCATATCTACAACTGGTGCTCCCGTTTTCTCTCGTCCTCGTCGCTTGCCTCCGGACAAACTCAAAGCAGCACGATCAGAGTTTGATCATATGCTGCAAATGGGGATTATTCGTCCGTCCACGAGCCCGTGGGCGTCCCCATTACACATGGTACCGAAAGCGAATGGCGATTGGAGACCTACTGGAGATTATCGACGCCTGAATTCGATAACGGTACCGGACCGTTATCCTATCCCTCATCTGCAAGACTTTGCGTCTTCGTTGCAGGGATGCAAGATATTCTCCAAACTGGATTTAATTCGTGCGTACCATCAAATTCCTGTCCATAAAAATGACATTCCAAAAACGGCTATAGTTACGCCATTTGGGTCTTTCGAGTTTTTGACTGTGCCGTTCGGATTAAGGAATGCCGCTAGTACTTTTCAGCGGTTTATGGATGAGGTTACTCGCGGCCTCGATTTCGTCTATACCTATATTGACGATCTGCTCATTGCTAGTTCTTCTCCAGAGCAGCATACGCACCATTTGAATCTTCTTTTCCGCCGATTGAAGGCGTATAACGTGCAGCTTAATGCACCCAAATGTGTTTTTGGTGCTGAGTCACTGACTTTCTTGGGTCACGTCATCGATGCTGACGGTATTCGACCCCGGCCTGAGCGAGTTAAGGTCATAGAGGATTTGCCTCCACCGACCTCACTACGTCAGTTACGCCAGTTCTTAGGTCTGGTTAACTTTTATAGGCGTTTCGTGCCAAATTGTGCAAAATTGCTTTTCTCCCTGACAGAAATTTTGAAAAATTGTCGGAGGAAGAACAAAGATATTTCTTTGATAGACACTCAACTTGCTGATTTTCAGCACGCCAAAACTGTTTTGGCTAATGCTTCGTTACTGACTCACCCGGTACCCGGTGCAAAGCTAACGCTTTGTGTTGATGCATCGGATATCGCTGTGGGCGCAGTACTACAGCAAAACATCAATGGTTACCAGCAACCGCTGGAGTTTTTTTCCAAAAAGCTAAATCCTGCTGAGACGCGCTACAGCACCTTTGGAAGAGAGCTTTTAGCCATCTATTTGGCCGTGAAACATTTTTCACATGTGCTAGAGGGTAGGCAATTTACTATCCTCACTGACCATAAACCATTGACTTTTGCTTTGAGAGCGAAGGCTGATAAATACTCACCCAGAGAGACGAGACACCTTGATTTCATCTCGCAATATACGAGTGATATCCAGCACATTCCGGGTTCACTAAATACAGCGGCCGATGCTTTGTCCCGCTTACCCGTGACAGCGATCTCGTCATCCTCTGACATAGATCTGACTCGTTTGGCTGCGGATCAGCCTCCCCTTGAGTCATTGGATGTCACATCGCCCGAGTTTGCGAATTGCGAGATGAAATACTTGCCTCTGTCGACTGCAGTTGGCCAAATTCTCTGCGACGTCTCTTTGGACGTGCCTAGGCCCTTCGTTCCAGAGAATCATCGTCGGACCGTGTTTCTGGGATTACATTGTATCTTGCATCCAGGATCTTCTGCCACAGCAAAGCTCATATCAGCTAGATTTTTCTGGCCAAATATGAGGCGTGAAATTGCTGCTTGGTGCCGTTACTGCGTCGCTTGCCAGAGATCAAAGGTCCATCGACACGTCAAGGCTCCCCTGGGTACACGTCAAGGCTAACCCAGATGCGCGTTTTTCACATATTCATATTGACATAGTGGGACCTTGGCCTGTCAGCGATGGTTTTTCTTATCTACTTACCGTCATTGACCGTTTTTCGAGATGGCCTGAGGCCATCCCCTTTAAAAACATCACCGCGGAGACAACAGCACGTGCTCTTGTGTCTGGATGGATCTCTCGTTATGGAGTTCCATCCACAATAACTACCGACCGTGGACGACAGTTCGAGTCGAGCCTTTTCCTCGAGCTGTCAAAATTAATTGGTGCTAAACGCATTAGAACTACGGCATACCATCCCGCTTCGAATGGTATAGTGGAGCGTTTTCACCGACAACTGAAGGCCTCCTTAATGGCCTCAATGGACTCGGCGCATTGGAGCGAGTACCTCCCTATTGTGCTACTAGGGATTCGGTCAACGGTGAAGGTCGACTTACTGTACGGTGCCCCTCTGACGTTGCCCGGGCAAATGCTTGCCCCTATCGATCTTGATGCCCAAGATCACGCTTCCTACGTGTCCCGTTTGCGCTCCTATTTCCAGGATTTGCCGGCAATGGACACTAGGAAACAAACTGTCAAGACTGCTGTCCCGAGGGATATTGCCTCGTGGACGCATGTCTTTGTAAGGAATGATACGGTGAAGCCCCCGCTCACACAGCCTTACACTGGACCTTACCGTGTCTTAGCGCACTCGGCTAAGCATTCCACGTTAGATATTAGGGGGTCCAGGGAGACAGTTACATTAGACAGGCTTAAGCAGGCGCACCTTGACACGGACGCTGTGGTTCCTGATCCACGAACCCCTTCGTATTTGCCTGTTGAGCGAACGACTGTTCCTGAATCACCATCATCGCCTGTCCCTACACCACCACCATCGCCACGTTACAAGACCACGACCCGTTCAGGTCGTAGGGTCCACTGGCCCAAAAAATTTTGCAGCACCGTCTATATTTAGACCATGTTAGCTGCACCTTTTTTTGCCTCTGTGTTTCTGCTTTTTCTTTGCCTTGTTTTTTTATGCATGCATGTCGTTTTTTTTTAACATTTTTCAAATCCTTATTCTGGATTCAATTTTTGATAGAGCGGATAGCTCCCCCTTATTGCATTGTTCGCCATCTTACTCCACATGTGAGTAATGACATCGATTTTCGATAATTTGAAAATCTGGCTCGAGGTACTGTAGTAAGACGCCTCACGCTCCTTGCTAGAACAACGCCGGTTGAGAACGCCAGAAAGAAAAGACAGACAGTCACTGGAAAGCCGACTGATCACACGCCAGAAACCAGCATCTGTACAACACCATTGTTTGTGCTACATCAAAAAATAAACGTATATTTCATCTCTAATTTCTGCTGTTGAAATAATTATTATGTCACTCGTATCTCGATAACATCTATAACTAATACTGCTAAAAAGGAAATGTGGTAAGGAACCAGATGGACCAAAACGCACCAGAGTACTCAATACTTAGGGTAGTAGAGTGGGAAATAGGAAAAAGTCTAACCCCGACGGCAGAGCTCAAGCCGTTTCGACAGCTATTTCTGGACATGAAATAGCCGTCGAAACGGCTTGAGCTCTGCCGTCGGGGTCATACTTTTTCCTATATATATATATATATATATATATATATATATATATATATATATATATATATATCCGTACGTGGTTGACGGCTGAGAGAAAAGAGTACTCAATGCCAAAGTAGAGTTATTAAGGCTAAATAGTGTGTCTTGGTTTTTACAAGAATTGTATATATGGTTCTATTAAGTTACACACGGCCTGAGCCAATACTAGCCGAAACCTATCAAAGTTATCAAAGTTATATATTATTCAAGTAAAGAAGTGTTGATCAATTAATCTACCAACTGTAGTCTTAAACAGATGTAAAGTACATGTACATCTATATATTAGAGAAACTTACTGTCGGACCTATTCCTAGCCTTTGTTTTATTTGCTGTAGTTAAGTATTAAAATGTAAATAGTTATTAGATTCTCATCATTGGCTGTCCGTTTATGTGTGGCTATGTGGAATATTGGACATTCAATGTTCAAACATTTAACTCAAAGCACTCCTTCTTTAACCTTCTGACTACGTCAGGCTTTGTTTGTACGGTAGAGGGTTGGACGCCATGCTTTGCAAGCAAAGAGTTACGTCCCTTTATGGTCCGAGTTCAAATACCGCCAATGTTAACTTTGCCTTTCATCCTTACGGGGTCGATAAATAAAGTACCAGTAATACACTGAGATAATTGCTGGCCTTGTGCCAAAAGTAGAAACAATTATTTTTCCATTCATTAGAGAGGTGGATTGGCAGTAATCGGTAGAGCACCGGAAAACATGCTTAGCAGCATAGAGTTACGGTCCTTTACGTTCTGAGTTCAAATCCCGCCGAGGTTAACTTTGCCTTTCATTCGTACGAGGTCGATAAAATAAAGTACCAGTAATGCACAGGGGTCGATTTAATCGACTTTCTCTCTCCCCCAAAATTGTTGACCTTGTACCTTAACCAGAAACCATTATTTTTCCATTTTTCCATTCAGGGTGGTGAATTGGCAGTATCGGTAGAGGGTCAGACATGCTTTCCAGCATAGTTACGTCCCTTTACGATCTGAGTTCAAATCCCGCCGAGGTTAACTGTGCCTTTCATCCTTACGGGGTCGATAAAATAAAGTACCAGTAATGTACTGGGTATTTGCTGGCCTTGTGCCTAAAGTAGAAACAATTATTTTTCCATTCATTGTGGCGGTGGATTGGCAGTATCGGTAGAGGGTCGGACGCATAGTTACGTCCATTTACGATCTGAGTAATCGGTAGAGCACCGGAAAACATGCTTAGCAGCATAGAGTTACGGTCCTTTACGGTCTGAGTTCAAATCCCGCCGAGGTTAACTTTGCCTTTCATCCTTACGGGGTCGATAATATAAAGTACCAGTAATACACTGGGTAATTGCTGGCATTGTGCCAAAAGTAGAAACAATTATTTTTCCATTCATTAATGTGATGAGTTGACAGAATAATTAGTTTCAGATAAAATACCTTGCGGTATTTGTTTCATGTTTTTTACATTCTGTTGGGATCAACATTGCTTCTCAATAAAATGAAGGAGTTGTTAAATACTGGAGTCGATATATTTGGCAGAATAGGTAGAGCATCCGATAAGATACCTTGCGGTATTTGTTGCGGCTCTTTACGTTTATGAGTTCAAATCCCACCGATGCCAACTTTGTTTTTCATCCATCCAGGTTTAATCGGCGTTACCTTCTTCTTCTTCTTCTTCTTCTTCTTCTTCTTCTTCTTCTTCTTCTTCTTCTTCTTCTTCTTCTTCTCCTCCTCCTTCTTCTTCTTCTTCTTCTTCTTCTTCTTCTTCTTCTTCTTCTTCTTCTTCTTCTTCTCCTCCTCCTCCTCCTCCTCCTTCTTCTTCTTCTTCTTCTCCTCCTCCTTTTCCTTCTTCTACTTCTTCTTCTTCTTCTTCTTCTTCTTCTTCTTCTTCTTCTGCTTCTTCTTCTTCTTCTTCTTCGTCGTCTCCTCCTCCTTTTCCTTCTTCTTCTTCTTCTTCTTCTTCTTCTTCGCCCATTTATTCCTGAGAGGGTTATGGGGGCAGAGTCCTCAAACACTCCTTCCAGTGGGTCCTGTCAGAAGTAACCATCTCCAACTGATCCGGCTGGATTCCCAAACGAGACCTACCAAGCCCATGTATGTTATCCGACCCTCTTGCTCGGGGTCTACCCCTGGGTTACCTATAGGTTGGTTTAACCCGTAAAATCTGTCCATCGATTCTTTAATCGACGTTCTCTTCTTAGAAAAGTCGTTAACCCTTTGCCTAAATTAGGAACCCTTAATTTGTCATTCATTTCTGGGTTATCAGGTATTGATCTGGCCTGTGTTCTATTGATGTATTTACACGTGTTAACCCATCAGTGGTCAGAGTAAATGTTAGTTCAATAACTTGTAGCTGAAAAAAATGCATTGTTTTGTTTGTTTGTTTTTCGTCAATATTAATAATTCCTTATTGGACTAAATATGCTTTATTGAGAAGATATTAATAATTTCAAAATATATAATCGAATATATTTAGCCAATATATAAGAACAAAATTAATATATAAAAAAATTAATATATAACAAAATTAATATATAACAGAATTAAACTACAATAACAAAATGCAATTAAATTGAAAATGAAAATTAATGATAAAAACAAGCAAAAAAAGCAACAAACAAACAACAACAAAAGAAAACAACAAAAAGCTTATAACTCTTAACGTCCTGTTCCACATGAAATAGCATTAGCAAAACATTCTTGAAAAGTACAAAACAGTACTATGACTGCATCACATTAACTCTTAACGTCCTGTACCGCATGAAGCAGCATTAACAAAACAACACTATGACTACATCACAATAAAAATGAAAGTCTTTATTCTAATTCTACAAATTTTCACAACGATCTGTTCATTATCAAAGATACGATAAGTGGTAAGAAACTCTCAAGAGAGGTGGGCAGCAGAAGGTATTTAGAGAAGAACCCCATTGAAGCGAGTGTTTCAGCCCTTAACGTTTTGCACTCTAAGGGAGCCGAGCCACATCCAGTTCATGACACTTGGGGCCACTACTGCTGATATTTAGCCATTCGGATATCAGAGACTTGTGTATTTAAACCTTATGGAGTTTTGTTGACAGGATCTAGCTGGAACTACTTTCCGTTGCCTCTACTTTCAAACTTATATTTTAAAGACTTTCTTGAATTGGAAAAATAACGTTTGTAGTCATAGTAGCGGTGAGACGTCGACGGCATCGCCGTCACCAACAATAAACATTCTGTAAACATTCTACGAGTGGAACAATGCAAATATTTGTAGTGACCTACGTTCCTTGGGCGCAATGATACATTCTCCGTGCATTATTTGGCTCAGCTCAGCCAATCGCCGCCAGCGAAGGAGAATGTATCTCTACACGCCCTGCAGGAAACATTGCCGCGTCAGCTCAAAAAATCTCTCTCTTGCAGCTTGACCGTGGAAAGGTAAACAACTATTTTTCTTTCGCCGTGTAATCACTAGCCAATATGTAACACAACAATATAACCAGGGCCTGGCAACACTTCAGCCAGTAGACCGTGCCTTATGAAATTCTTAATTCGTTTGTTTCATTTGTTTTGGCATGCCAGCTCTACTCAGCTCCATCTTTGTAAATAAATTACATAAAAACATCATAAAGTCTTGTGATGTTATTAACACACCTTTCCAGTTACAACGAATACAGCATCATGATAATTCTTCTTGGTGATATTACTATCATTATACATATGCCTGCTAAATATTCAACACTTTTCTATGTTACAGCATCTTACTGTATACAGTCGTTGCTTTTTTGTTACAGGTTCGTTGTTTAGAAATCAACTCCTTATATATGCGATAATATTAAGAAATTCAACTTCAAAATACAGAATGCTTTACAATATTGGTTCTAACTCTCTGCACTCTCTAGAATTCAAAGTCCGCCAAGGTCAACTTTGCCTTTCATCCTTGATAGTCAAGTTCTGGGTCGATTATTCCTCTATATCTCTTTCTCACTTTCTGTCTTTCACTTTCTCTGGAAGAAATTGGCTGTGTTCAAACCTAGAATGAACTCTGCTATATTTAAAATGTGCAAGAAACGCGTCCCCTCCGACTTCATCAAGAATTACGAATCCTTACATACACATTCAGAGCTATTTCTAGTTTCTTGTGTTTTGAAGTGAATTTTTCTTAGAATGATTTAGGTTCTATGATTTTCTTTGGACAAAATATCTGATGGGATATTGTTGTCATCTGTGTATGTAAGGAGTGACCCCTTCGCCTCTTTGTACAACAATTCTGTTAGGGTATTGGAGTAATCCGTGTTTGTAAGGAGTCCCCTCTTCCTTTCTTTGTAGAAAATATCTGATGGGATATTAGTGTGATGTGTGTAAGCAAGAAAATCCTCGCCGCTTTGTACAAAATATATGGTAGTATATTGATGTCATCTGTTTATGTAAAGTGTCACTGCTTCGTCCAAACTATCTGCTATGGTATGGTGACATCTGCGGTTGTTAGTCACCCCTTCGCCTCATTGTACAAAATATCTGCTATGGTGATATCTGAAGTTGTTAGTCACCCCTTCGCCTCATTGTACAAAATATCTGCTATGGTGATATCTGCAGTTGTTAGTCACCCCTTCGCCTCATTGTACAAAATATCTGCTATGGTGACATCTGCGGTTGTTAGGAGTCAACTCTACGGTAATTTATTCCGCATCTCATATCATTCATTCTCAAAATGTTCCTCATCGTTAGGATTAATGTTTTAGTCAGTATTCAAGTCATAAGTACTCTTCTGCCTTTAAAGGGATACATACAATTTCAGAGCTTTCTTCTTTTATACATTTGTCGCTTTTTAAAGACTATAGAGTTTGAAAGTTTGATTGTTATTGCTAACAAGTGAAATGACAGTATAGAGATTCACTCGTTAGTTAATGAAAGATTTACTTTGTTTCTTCCCTGTGACATTCACCAACACAGTTTATGTTATGTCATTACAGCTCACGGCTGTTTTATAATCGATTCAAGTCAATGCTATAATGTCATATATTGCTTTCTCTAATCGTATATCTCTTTCTAAGCTTATATATACTGTTTTCTACAATAAGGTTACATATTAGCAATCGAACCTAACATATTATATCCTTTCTATATAATCACTTCTGCTCAGGTGGTTATTTACATCTATTTCAACACTTTTCTATATATTATCTACTCTAACTTCTATTAATACTATTAATGTTGTTGGTGACGATTTTTGTTTCAGTTTATTGTGTATGAGAGTGTAAAAAGCTAGGTAGGCAATTAAATTACTAATATTTGCTATTAGCTCCAGGAATGCAGTGAAAAATACAAGGAATTAAGTAGAGTATTTAATAGTTTGAACAGAAAATTAATACATATGAGAATAGCAGAGTCCCTAAAAGTTGCTATGAAACAAGAAAGATCCGTCAAGAAAATAAATGAAAAATATTATCAATGAATAAGATATCAAATTATTATGTTGGTAGCAGGTGTCAATGTGGAGTTTGGAAAGCTGTTTCAATTGAAATAGCTATCCTCTATAATTATTTGATTATTACATACGACGTTGTCAATTCTTTCCAAAGAAATGACATCATATATCCACCATTACACCTTTCGTTATTTATTTATTTATTTTATTTTGTTGTTTGTTTATTTATTTATTTGTTTGTTTATTTATTTGTTTATTAGTTTATTTATTTATTTACTTCTGCTGTTGTTTATTTCTCTATAACGGTTTCTAATTTTAGCACAAGGCCAGCAAGTCTTTGTTTGTGTGTGTGTGTGGGGGGGGGGATCGATTAAATTGACCCTATTCCTGCGAAGGCGCATGGCTTAGTGGTTAGAGGATTGGGTTTGCAATCGAAAGGTTGTGAGTTCAATTCTAGGACCGGGTGATGTGTTGTTTCCTTGAGCAAGACACTTTATTTCCCGTTGCTCCAGTTTACTCAGCTGTAGAAATGAGATGATAGGACTGGGGTCCCTATCATTAAATCACCCAAGACACCTCCAACGAGATATACCTTGGAGGAGGCCAGCTAAACATGCATAGGTGTGAGCTGTAACAACAGCAAACAACAACAACATTCCTGGATTACTCATTTATTTTATCGATTCCAGAAGGATAAAGGCAAAGTTGATCTCAGCAGGATTTAAACACAGAACATAAAGAGCTGGAAGAAATATCACAAAGAAATTCGTCCGGCACCCTAATAATTCTGCCATTCCCTCACCCTAACGTGTTTCATCATATATCAATCCCTTATCCTCTCTATAGAGCTCTGGAAAATCTAGCAATTCCAGAGGGATCATATTAAGAGTATTAATATCACTGGTGTCGATTCAATGACGACAACCCCCTCCCTTTTAAACACTACTATTGTGTCTAGACATAGAAAATTAATGTACGATGGACGGATCAAAAGTTCATAGGCTGACCAAAATACTCTCATGGAATGACCAAATGTGGTTTATTTTCAACGAAACAAAGAGTTATTAATGAAAAGAATTGAAATTAAGGCATGGAAGATTTCACAGCTCTAGCATTACTCCTTCATAAGCTGACCAAGATTCACTCATTGAATAACCAAATGAGTTTTTTTTTACAACATAGTCCCTGGAAAGAAACAATGAGTTATTAATAAGAAGAGTTGAAATTAATAATGCAATATTTCACAGCCCTAGCATTACTCCTTCATAGTCAGCCTATGAACCTTTATATATATATATATGTGCGTGTGTGTATGAATATATATATATATATATATATATATATATATATATATATATCAGGGGCGAAGGGTCCATGCAGGCAACGCATGCAGTACATGCGTTATAGAATCTTGAGTTGATCCATTGCGTCGGTTTAAGCAAGCAGAATTTTGGGTGATTACTAAAACGTATAGACACAAAAAGATAACACACACACAGACATACACACACACTAGATAACACGACATGCGGCTTTGACCGGGAAGGTCATTTAGAGGGAATGGGGTGGGGGTAAGGCTGCACAGCCCCACTTTCCGCCATCGCGATTGGACTGCATGCCCTGCTTTCCAGGTTATCCTTCGCCACTGATATATATATATATATACATATATATATATATGTAGATAAATCTACCAAAAGTTAACGGTAGTGTCCAATCCGTATGAAGAACTCAATGTAATCCGGATATCATGAAAAGAGAAGATGCATTCAAAAACTACTTTCGGTGAAAAATAAACGGAAAACAGAGTCAAGATAAATTAATAAAATAATGAATAAACAAAGAAACAGTTCCTTATATTTAAAAAAATTCATCATTTTACGATCGTTTCTAGGATATATATGTGTGTTAGAGTTGGTATGCATATTCTATAGATCTATGTACAATATTTATACAAACTATCAGAGGGAATATACATACCTATACATATATATGCTGTCTTCAGAAATAATGATATTTGTTTATTGATAAAGACAAAGATTCAATACAATAGGTCTGTTTGGGAACAGGTTTTGAATTGACCAATCAGGAGATAGTGAGGGTCAAGATAGTAATATAGTAGTAGAAGACCCTTAAATTATGGGTAGAGGAAGGTAGATTTCAGTTTTGGATGGAAAAGACTATTATGAATGAAGGATTATTTTAGGAAAGAAATAGGTCATATGCTGACCTCAGAAATAATTTTATTTGTTCATTGAATAAAACCAACAAAGATCTAATATATTCTGTCTGTTTGGTAAGAGGTTTAGAATTAACCAATAGAAAGTTAATAATTGGCCAAATGGTAAAATAGTAGTAATTGAAGCTTATTTTAGGGGTGAAACTAGGTCAGGTGGTCAGTAGAAGGTATACAAGCAGTTGCTGTTATAAAATAGTAATGCCAATACAAATATCTATGGTGACAAAAGTTTTAAGATAAGAATGTTAGTGAAAAAAATACATCTATGAAAAGAATATAAAATTAATTTAATTGAAGGGTATATTTATATTGATAAAATTATACTAATACATATAGATATGATAAATAAGAGTTAGATGCAGTTGAAAAGTGAAGCTAAAGATGAGGGTAGATTAAAAGAATATAAAAATAATATATATATATATATATATATATACACTTATATATATACATATATACATACACATACACACACACACATATATACACATATATATACACACATATATACACTTATATATACATATATATATACATATATATATATGTACATATATATATACACACACACATACAGGACTCTATTTAGTTTCACCCCTAAAGTAAGCTTCAATTACTACTATTTTACCATTTGGCCAATTATTAACTTTCTATTGGTTAATTCTAAACCTCTTACCAAACAGACAGAATATATTAGATCTTTGTTGGTTTTATTCAATGAACAAATAAAATTATTTCTGAGGTCAGCATATGACCTATTTCTTCCCTAAAATAATCCTTCATTCATAATAGTCTTTTCCATCCAAAACTGAAATCTACCTTCCTCTACCCATAATTTAAGGGTCTTCTACTACTATATTACTATCTTGACCCTCACTATCTCCTGATGGGTCAATTCAAAACCTGTTCCCAAACAGACCTATTGTATTGAATCTTTGTCTTTATCAATAAACAAATATCTTTATTTCTGAAGGGCAGTGGATTGGCAGTATCAGTAGAGGGTCGGACGCCATGCTTTCTAGCATAGAGTTACGTCCCTTTACGGACTGAGTTCAAATCCCTCCAAGGTTAACTTTGCCTTTCATCCTTACGGGGTCGATAAAATAAAGTACCAGAAATGTACTGGGTAATTGCTGGCCTTGTGCCAAAATTAGAAATAATTATTTCTGAAGACAGCATATATATGTGTAGGTATGTATATTCCCTCTGATAGTTTGTATAAATATTGTACATAGATCTATAGAATATGCATACCAACTCTAACACACATATATATCCTAGAAACGATCGTAAAATGATGAATTTTTTTAAATATAAGGAACTTTTTCTTTGTTTATTCATTATTTTATTAATTTATATATATATATATATATATATATAGTTTTGCGAGGTTTTTGATATGAAATCTTGTGTCGAAACAAATATGGTTATACTTGGGGAGGGTCAAATTTGTGTAATGTTGACAGAATTAATAACAGAACAGTGAGTGTGTTCTGTTATTGATTCTGGCAATATTACACAAATATGACCCTCCCCAAGTATAACAATATATATATATATACATATATATGTATATATATATATATATATATATATATATATATGTTTGTATATATATATATGTATATATGTAAATATAAATATATATGTATATATATAAATATACATATATATGTATATATATAAATATAAATATATATGTATATATTTCACAGCCCTAGCATTACTCCTTCATAGTCAGCCTATGAACCTTTATATATATATATATATATATATGTGCGTGTGTGTATGAATATATATATATAAAATAAAATAAATAAATAAATAAATAAATACATACACAAGCACAATAACAACAAGCACATAAACACACACTAGTCACCCAACACACAGCAAACAAAACACTATACGCACACACAAACGCATGCGCAAAGAAGACAAAATAAAATAAACAAACAAGCAAATAAATAAATAAATATATAGACAGACTGAATAAAAATGGCGTAGACATACAATACAACAGGAGGAAACGATAGCACCACTGACGATGTTGCAGATGTGCAGCGAAAGATTTATGATAAACTATATATATGTGTTTGTGTCTATATTGTATCTGTATTATTTTTGACCGTCGGTCAGTCAATGGCAACATTGAGGACCGAGTAAGTTATATTACCGATATAAAAGACACAGAAGCGAGAAGCGAAAACCAACCAAACAGTGAGTGTGTTCAGTTATTAATTCTGGCAATATTACACAAATATGACCCTCCCCAAGTATAACAATATATGTATATATATAAACATAAATATATATGTATATATAAATATAAATATATATGTATATATATAAATATAAATATATATGTATAGATATAAATATAAATATATATGTATATACATATATGTATATATATATATGTATATATACATATATGTATATATATATATATATATGTATATGTATATATATATATATATATATATATATATATATATATATATATATATATATATATATATATATATATATATATATATTTATATATATATAACGAAGGAAATGTGGTAAGGAACCAGGTGGACCATAACGCACCAAAGTACTCAATACTTAGGGTAGTAGAATGGGTAATAGGAACGAGTAGGACCCCGACGGCTGAGCTCAAGTCGTTTCGACGGCTAATTCTGGACTGAATTAGCCGTCGAAACGGATTGAGCTCAGCCGTCGGGGCCCTACTCGTTCCTATATATATATATATTAATGAAAAAGAACAAAGGAACTATTATGACATTATAACAAGTTTATTGCCGACAGCCGTTTCGTCCGACCATATGGTGGGACTTTTCAAGGCATATAACATGTGATTGTAAGTTCATTATTTACATCAACGTTTCACTCAAGATTAGCAGTTTGAAATTGTGGTATACATCAGCAGCTCCGCTTATATATTTGGGGTCTATATTCTAAGGGGGCTCTTTTATATTAGTTGTCGGAGTTGTAAAAGGGATGGGTTATGGGGAGTTAAGAGAATTTGAAAAGGGCCTAAGAGTCAGGGATTGAAGGTTAAAAATTAGATAATTTATAATTTACGCATTAAAAGTAAAGGACTTGGGACCTCGTAGAAGCACCTTAAAAAATCCCTCAATAAGTGCATAAAACTTATAAGCCCCAATAAACCTAACAAACTAGAAGAGATTAAGAGACTAAAAAATAAAAAAAAATAAAAAAAAATAAAAAAAAATAAAAAAAAATAAAAAAAAATAAAAAATAAAAATAAAAATATAAAGTTTCCTAAAAAAATAAAAAGTTTCCTAACAAATTCCTTCGAGAGAAAAATTTTTTTTTCGAAAGAAAAAAAATTTTCTTCCCCAGAGATCACGTTAAAAAATTTCAGAAAATTTACGAAGTTTTGATAATCCCTACTAAGTTGAAAGAAACTAATCAATTAAAGGTTAATTCAAAAAGCCTTCAAAAAATCCCTCAGAAAAGGCCCCTTTAATATTTTTAATAAGAACCTCTCCCGAGAGACCCTTCGAAGAATTAAAATTTTAGAGAGCCTTTAAGGATATATATAAACGAATTGAGGAAAATTATAAATTAAAAGTTAAAAATTACGGGATTTGGGATATTCGAGGAATTTTCAAAGGACTGCTTCAACAGATACAACTTAGGTATAATAGATAAAATAATTTAAGTAATTTAAGTAATTTAATTAGGGAGCAATTCAAAGAGCTTATCAAGTTGGGCAAGATTAAAGAAAATGATAAGTAAGAAAATACATAAGGAAAAAGACTAATTATAAAATGTATTTTTAAGAAGGTATAAGGCAGCTTCAGTAATCTAATAATCTACTATCACAAA